>PVKU01001465.1:0-195935 GCA_004027475.1 Anoura caudifer
TACCTCAGGCACCTGAGTTTCTCTCAAACCCATCGGCTCCCTCTGAAAGTCAGGGCACTGGCACACCAGGTAGGCTGGAAGTGCTGGGGAAGGGGATATTTACACCCCCAGGAATATCCCCCAAATATTGAGGAGCAAGAGTTGTTGGATTAATACTCTTACCTTCCTCACCCCTCACTGGTCAGGGGGACAAGGCTGAGCTGTGTTCTGCACTCAGTCAGAAGGTCCTTGGTGGGATTGTGCCTCAGTTTTTCACTATGATAACCCACCCATATAGCACCTGCCATTGTTTTTCTGTCCCTCCCTGCCCTGAGGTCACTTCCCAAATAAACTCCTTACCTGCAAATTCTTGTCTCAGTGTCTGTTTGGGAAGAAGGCAAGTCAAGACAACACTGATTCCTCTCACCCCATGGGCAGGCATCCTTTCATTCAGCAAATATATTACCTTGCATTAAATCCATATTTATTAAGAAGTTACTGTGTATATGGACTAAGAATCTGATGGTGAGTAAGTAGAGTCTATTATAAGTAATAATGACAAAGTGATGTAAGTATACATTCAGGGTGTGCAGGGCGCTAAGGGCCTGAGTAGCTCGAGCTCTGTATGTAGTTTGAGATGAGCAGGGGAGTTTTCTCAGAGAAAGTGATATTTCACCTGGGATCTGAACAATGAGCAAGAGCTGGGAAAAGAGAAGGGAGGAAAGTGCACTTGGCTACGTACTAGAAAACATTTCTTTGGTGTTCGGGGGGAATAAAAATCATAAGAAAGGAGGAAGAACAGTTCATCGAAGTGACAAAGACACTTTGTCAGTCATCTGAACAAACCTGTTTTAACACAAAAGAAGGTAGATAACCACTTAATTTTGGTCATTTGTAAATGGTGCATTCTTTTTAAATTAAAAACAAGTTCATTCCTAGATTTATTCAATGCTTCCCAGACATCCTAGATGAAACTCCCTAATTTAACAATAGGCTGCTTTGCTTCTACACTTATCACTGTTTCTGTTATCTTCCATTGATACAAATGTAAATTCACTCTCTTTATCACCCTGGGAAATTTGTAACCATCTTCTTGTTCCTGAGGAAAGAACATTCAGAAATTGAAACACTGATGCTGTATTTGTTTCTAACTCATTTTCTCCTTCAGTATCTACACAGTCTGTGAGTTATCTGTGTTCTCTTGGGTGAGAGGAGAAAGTAATTTTCACTATTGAAATATGAACCTCATATACAAATTTAAACTGTAAGAGTTTTATTTTATTGATTTATTTTTATTTTTTATTTTTTATATATTTTTTGCAACGGGTTAGAGATCCATGCACTCATTCATCAGGCATGTGAAAATCTGTGGTATGTGTCTAAAACCATGTTAGTCACTGGGAATACAGAGGAAACAGTCAAAGCCCTTAAATAATCCCAGGGCATGATGAGGGGACAGACACATACAGGTAACATTGACAGGACAATGTTACAAAGGGATGTACAACATGTAGCTGCACAGAGGGTCATTAACTTTGCCTATCAGAGACGGGGATGATGGTCTTCACAGGCAGGTGACATTTGAGCTGGATCTTGAAAGGTGGGTTGAGTTTTCCTAATATACAAGGTGGGAAACAGCACTGGAAACAGAAGGAACAGTGTGGACAAGGCCTGGAGACACAAATATACGGCAAGTTTGGGAGCTGTAGGAAATGAGTGCCTGGAGTACAGGGGCAGGGAAGGAGGGGCTGAGGGCCTGACGAGGGCTATGAAATTGAAGTAAAGACAGTTCGGGACCAGGTTATGAAGGCTCTTTGGACTGTTTCATTTGTAACAGGGAAGGATTGGAGGTTTTCAAACAAGGAGGGACATGAACTTTCATTGATAATCTGGTAGCAGGTGAAGAAGATGGAATAAAGGAAAGGACAAGATTAGAGGCAAGAAAAGCAGGTAGGAGATCTTTGCTAGGTCTGGCAAGAGACTGTGCTGCAACTGTGCAAGGCCTGACAGGTTCATGGTATTTGGGCAGACAGAGAATGTTCACAGAGCCGTTGGGATGTCTGGCATGCCTTCATTCACAGGTGGGCGAGCCACGCACGCTGCAAGCTGCTTGTCTCTCTGCATGGCACGCTGCATGTCACCTGTCCCCGTGCATGGCACCTGTCATGGCCCTTGCTCCCCAGCATGGCACCCAGCAGAGAGTCACTACCTACTTAAATACTAGAGGCAAACAAAGCCGGAGGCCTGCCAACAGATCTTATGCTACAGAGCTTCTCACTATGCATGTGAGCCCACTTCATGTATGGGAACAGTTTTTCAGACCCAGTCTCAAGACAATGAGAACACTACTAATCAGGCCTCTCCAAGGCTATGGGACCCCTGCTTCCCTTAGTTACCCAGACACCTGGGTGAGGAAGCTGGACTGCCTCCACTTACCCTGCAGAGACTAAAAGCCACACTAAAGCAGTAAGTATTGAGCCAGGACTTGATGGGAAAGAAACAACGTATATTTAGGAGGCAAGATCATCAAGATTAGAAACTGTATATAGCTACCTAAGAGAGAGGAAGAGCAAGGGTCGGATTTGAGGTCAAGCCTGGGAAACTGGGTTCATCAGGATTTTTTCCCAAGTTGTGCAGACAAAAGTTATCTCTCTGGAGGTGCAAAGTTCCAATAGGTTCTGTGGAGTGAGGGAGGCAATAGCCGGACTGTGGAGGTTGAGAAGTGAATGGGAGAGGAGGAAGTAGAGATCTGGATAGATGAGGCTGCTGAGTAGCTAGATTCAGGTTGGGTAAGGTGTGCTTGGATTTTGTGGCAATAATAATGCATTAGATAAGGGAACTCTGCTATGTGAGCCATTTTCTCTCATGTCTTAAGTTGTGCTCTCTGTTGGTAAGCAGTTTTTATAATTCTGAAATATGCAAAGAAATACATTAAAGTAAACACCCAGAGGAGATAGGGCAGGGTGGATAATTTGCTTAGAAGAGAGGCTATTTTTAGATCAGCCCATCCCTTGCTTCATTGGGATGTTGGTGAAACACTCAGGTTGTTTATGAGGAGCCTGTGTATAAATATACGAACAGTCATATTTTCCATTCAAAACTGGAGGCTTCACCAGCCTTTCCTCTGTGCCACGGCACTGTCATTTGGTTCGTGTGCTACACTCTGTAATCCTGAGAGAGCCTGGGCTGTAATTCCATATGGCTGGCCACCAGTTTCCAGCCATGAATGACTTTGATGTTGCTGTCAGGGGAGCCCCAGGAGGGCTGCAGGAAGAGAGTCAGACAAAGCAGGAGGAAAGGGGCCTCTGCCTCTCAGCCAGAAAGGGGATGAACCCCAAAGAGAGCTCAGTATGATGTCCAAAGTCTGCAGCCACCATCTGATGAGAAAAGGGAGGGAGTGCAAGTTTACCAAACCCAGCAATTCCCACTGAGATCCTATAAACCCAAGTGCTAGTAAAGTTTTATGAATTCCACTCTGCTGTGTGTGCAGAGATGGTTATGTTAATGAAATTATGCTTTAAATTAGCCAAACATATTCTCAAAGGAAAATTCTTCACTGAAATTATATATTACAGATTCCATGGTACCCTTGCTCTGCAATTTAACAGCATGTTGTTATTATTTAGCATTTAATGAGTACCAGAAAATGCTCTGTGTATTCTCCACTTGATTTAGAAAGAATAGAATAAGTATAAGGGGTTCCCTCTGGTACTGACCATGCATACGACTGATGGACAGGACCTCAGATGACAAGGGGACCTCCAGGAAAATATCCACCACAGCAAATACCCTCTTTCTTTGTCCTTTTAATTCCTTTCCATAAAATCTTTAACCGGGGACACTAGGGAATTAATTATGCCTGATGTTTTCAGGGATCATCAAATGTTTGATGATCCCCAAACATTTCTTGAGATGGTATTGTGAAAGAGAGTAGTTTTCATGAGAGTGCAGGGACAGGTCACATCAGCTGAGTTTTGCTCTATTGATAGTGCTATTTACCAACAAGCAGCAAAATTCGGGTTATTGGTCTTGTTTCTCTAAGTGAGTTACTAGTAGAAGACTCTAATCGAATGTTTTCTGTCCTGTTCATGTGGGCCTGCCCTTCCTGTCTAAATACTCTGGCTCGTCTGATTACTGGGGGAAGGTATGTCATAATGAAAGATTTTAGAACAAATGATCACAAATCCCCCACAACCACGGAGAAAGTGGGGGAAGGGGGAGTTTACTGCAATTAGTTAATTTTATGTACATATCTTGAAATATCAGAATTACCAGCCCATAAAGTTTTAACTGGCCCCATTTCAGACTTAACCAAAAAAGAAGATGCCTTTTGTAGTTGTAGTACCAACATCTAAAGAGATAGTTGAAAACTAGCACTAGAGTTTCAATTTTTCTTGAAAAACATACAAACAGAAACCAGCTAACTTGCTTATAGACTAATTCATTTCAGGCACAGCTTAATTTCTTACAGATTTGAGACCTCTAAGCCCTGACTAATTTGCCTGGTGCAATTATATGTTATTTTGGCAACTGCAGAACTCAAGAGTGTTTTTAAACAATTTAAAGGCATCTTAATTCCCATATTTAAGCAAGTAGATAAGGTGCAAATATTAATACTGAATATACTCATGTATCCAGTTGCGCAAAAGACACTGTAACTTGGAGATTTACTCTCAAAATTTACTTATACCTATTAGGGCCATCTGTTTGAGATTTAGGTAAACCTGTCAGAGACATTGGGCCTGGGACTTCCTAAAGCTGGCTATACCAGGAACCGACACAGAGGTTGTAAACTGGGGGCCCGCAGATGTGCTTTATTCAGACAACCTTGTGCTTTTAACATTTTGAAGAGAATGTTTTTAGTTAGGGGTACATGGTCTCCAGTTCAAAATGACAACTTCTATTATCACATACCTGTCTGCTAGACCTACTTACACCATCAGTCTGGGCCCAGGAGATATTTGAGTTTGCAATCCCCGGTATGTCTTTTTCACATACATGTCATAGTTTCTGCTCCTTAGGAGGTGTTTACAATCAAAAGAATCTAGTCCAGAGGTCAGAACTCTTTGGCTATGGAGCATTTTCTATTCACCAGACATTACAGTAAAGACTTTTTAAAATTATTTATTTTAGAGAGAGAGGAAGAGAAACATGAATTTGTTGTTTCACTTACTTATGCATTCATTGGTTGCTTTTTGTATGTGCCCTAACCAGGGATCGAACCTGCAACCTTGGTGTATTGGGGCAATATTCTAACCAACCGAGCTACCCAGCCAGGGCAGTAAGGTTTTTACATGCATGCGCCACATAACCTCCATGGCAACTCCACAAGGTAGCTGTTGTTGTTATCCATCCCATTTCTTGGATGAGACAACTGAGACTAAAAATCATAAATTATTTGCTCAAGGTTATGCCCTTAAGTGTGATAGAAGCAAGATTTGAACCTACAAGCCCTGCCTGGTGTGGCTCAGTTGGTGGGGAAGATTCCACAAAGCAAAAGGTCAGTGATTCAATTCCTGGTTAGGGCACATGCCTGGGTTGTAGGTTCAGTCTCTGGTTAGGGTGCATTTAAGAGGCAATGAGTTGATGTTTCTCTCTCACACTGATGTTTTTGTCCCTCTCTTTTTCTCTCCCTTCTCTTCTATCTAAAAATAAATAAATAAAATCTTTAAGAAAGATTTGAATCTACAAATCTTTCTTATCAATGCATTTGATCACATGGCTGGGAGCTCAAGATAGGATGTGTAAAGTTTGACATTTGAGGCCCGTAGATGTCCTTCCTAACTTCACAACACTCCTCCTCTCAAAGGCTATTGGCAAGCAGCCTGGACCTCATGATTCAACACAGAAAGTGATCTTCCGTGAATACCCTTGGTTCCCTTGCCTCTTCCATTGCACCCTCTTGATATAATACCAACTATCCACCTGGGGCAAACATGTATTATCTTCTCTCTTTCCTGTGCCTTCAACCTCCCCTTCTTTATTTGCTTTACCCACTTAGATATGAACAAAAGACCCTTTCTTACCCTGGGTTCCTCAACCTCTCACCCTGTGTTTTGTTTTTTAACAAACTTTCACCACTGAACTTCTGGGAAAGTAGCCTGTCTTGGCTGCCTCTACTCCTCAACCTCCTGTTGACTCCTCAGCCTCCTGAAATCTGACTTCTGATCCCATCACTCCACTGAAGCTGCTGTCTAGGTTGCCAATGATTTTCTAGTTGTTAAATTGGATGGACATTTCAGCACATCCTCTTTAGTAGCCACACGGTTGAAAACTTCTCAAAATCTTCTCTTCCCTCAGCTTCCATGACACGACACTCCCTTTTCTCCCTCAGACCTCTCTAGGTGCTCCTTCAGGCCTCTTTGCAGCCCCTCTCCCATCTTCAACCATCAGTGCTAGGATCTCAGCCTCAGTCTTCTGGAGTGGCTACCACATCTGGGTTTTCAGACAGCTGAAATGACCAGTTGAAGTACCACAGGTACCTGAAACTTAACATGCACCAGACTCCTTATTTCCTCCTTTCCCATTCTAAACTATTTCACCTGTCCAGGTAAATACCTGCATCATATTTTATTTTTCCAGCTTTCTTGAGATATAATTGAAAAATAAATTGTGTATGCGTAAAGTGTATAATGTCATGCTTTAATATACATATACATTATAAAATATTTACTAGAAGGAAGTTGATTAATACATCCTTCACCATACCTTTTTTATTTTTTTATTTGCGGCGAAACACTTAAGATGTAGTTTCTTAGCAAATTTCAAGTATACATATAGTGTAATTGACTATAGCCACAATGTCCTCAGAACTTACTCATCTCACAAATGAAATTCTGTACCCTTTCACCAACATCTCCCTATTTCCCTCACCCCCTAGTCCCTGGCAACCACCACTTTACTCTCTGTTTTTACTGTATGTATTTAGATTGTACATATAAGTGAGATCATACAGTATTTGTCTTTCTTTGTATGGCTTGTTTTTACTTAGCATAATGTCCTCCAGTTTTATTGATCTTATCTTAAATTGCAGTGTTTTCCTTTTTATGGCTGAGTCACATTCCGTTGTGTGTATACAGACAGTTAGGTTGCCTCATTCCTGAAGGGAAGGGGATCAGAGTCGGAGAGATGCTGGTGCTCCCATGGTCACTGCAGCAGTCACGATGGCCAAGATATGGAGACAGCCCAGTTGTGCAATCTCGAGTGTTTTCTTCCTGACCAGCAAGTATCGAAGCCTTTAAAGTCTATTTCATAAATGCCTGGTTCTCTCCTTTCCTCAATCCCCATGACTCCATCCCTGTTCATACTCCATCTCTATTTTGTTACCCTTTTTATGATAGTATGATATGCATGCAGTGTAATTCAACCCTTTAAGTGTACAGATAGTTCTATGAGTTTTGATGAATGTATAGAGTTTTGATGAATGTCATGTAACCATAATTACAATCAAAGTATGAAAGAGTTTCATTACTCCCTGTCCCTGCCCCCCAACAAAACCTCTCCCATGCCTATTTGTAGTAGTCAACCCCTTTCACTACACCCAACCCCTGGCAACCACTGATCTGTTTTTTGTCACTATGGTTTTGTTTTTTCTAGAATGTCATATAAGTGGAATTATAATATGTGTAACTTTGAATTCACTTTGTATAATAAATCTGAGATTCAATTACGTTGTTGAGGGTATCAACAGTCCATTCCTTTTAGTTGTGTGGATGTACCAGATTGTTTATTCATTCTCCAGTTGAAGAACAGTTATTTTGATTCCAGTTTTGGGTGATTGTGAATAAAACCACAATAATCATTTGTGTGTTTACATTTCATTTCACTTGGGTAAACACCTAAAAGTGGAAATGCTGTGTCTAATGGTAAGTATATGTGTTGCTCCGTATATAAGAAACTATGAAACTGTTTTTAAAAGTGACTGGGCCATCTTGCATTCTCTCCAGCCAAGTCTGAGAGAGTTCCAGATGCTAGCTGTTGGTATTGCCAATTTTATTTTCTTATTTTTAGCTGTTCTAAGAAATGTGTTGTAGTATCTTATTGTGGTTTTAATTTGCATTTCATTAATGATTCATTACATTAAATATATTTTCATGTACTTATTTACCATCTATATAGTGGTAAGTGTCTGTTCAAATGCTTGCCCACTTTCCTTTTTAGAAAACAAATTGGATAGTTTGCTTTCCTTTTACCATCGAGTTTCCTCTTTACCAAGAGTTTTCAGGTATCTGGATGCAAGCCCTTTATCAGAAAAGTGCTTTGCAAAAATGTTCTCCCAGTTCTTGGCTAATATTTTCATTCTCTAAGAGTTTCTTTCTAAAAATCTTTTTATTTTGAGGTAATTGAAGATTCACGTGCAATTTTAAGAAATAATACAGAGAGATCTTGCATGCCCTTCCTCCAGGTCCCCTAATCATAGCATTTTGCATATAACTATGATACAAGGTCACAATCAGGAAGTGGACACTGACACAATTCATCCATCTTATTCAATCTTATTCAGCTTTCACCAGTTTTATGTGCACTGTGCATGCGTGCTTTGTTCTGTGTAATTCTGTGACATGGGTAGGTTTCTGTGACCACTACCATGGTCAAGATTCAGAGCAGTCCATCACAAGGATCCTTTTATAGCCACAGCCACCTCACCCCCTCCCTGCCTCCCTAACCCCTGGCAACCACTAATCTGCTCTCCATCTCTATAATTTTGTCATTTCAAGAATGTTATAAAAATGGAATCATACAGCATTTGAGTTTGGCTTCTTTCACTCAGCATAATTCTCTGGAAATTCACCCAAGTTATTATATGTATCAGTAGTTTCTTCATTTTTATTGCTGAATAGTATTCCACAGTTTATTTAACTATTCTTTGGTTGAAGGGCATCTGGGTTCCTTCTAGTTTGGAACTAGTATGAATAAGGCTGCTATGAACACTTACGCACAGGTTTTGTGTGAACACAAGTTTTCATTTCTGTGAGATAAATATCCATGAGCATAATTGCTGCATCTTATTGTAATTGCATCTTCAGTTTTGTAAAAAAAATGCGAAACTGTTTTATAGATTTGCTGTACTATTAGTTGTGACACGTTTTACATTATACATTCACACCCTTAATGTGTAAATGATTCAGGTTCTTTATATCCTTGTCAATACCTGGTTTGTCACTATTTTTTACTTTTGTCATTCTGATAGGTGTGTAGTGATATCTCATTGTGGTTTTAATGTGTATTTCCCTGGTAGATAATGATGTTGAACATCTTTTCATGTTTTAACAGTGTCGTTTGAAGTGCTTGTCCTTTTATATGTATATTTTTCCAGCTTTATTGAGATATAATTGACATATAAGTTTAAGGTCTGTAATGTGATAATTTGATACATGTATATATTGTGAAGTGATTATCACTATTAGGTTACTTAACACCTCCATCACACATACTTTTTCTGTGTGTGACAAAAACATTTAAGATTTAGTCTCCTAGCAACTTTCGAGTATGTAATACATCATCACCATGTTGTAAATCAGATCCCCAGAACTCATTCCTTTTAGAACTAAGAGTTTGTACCATTTGAGCCCTTCCTTCCCATTTCTCCCACCCGGTCCCTGGCAACCACCATTCTACTTTCTGTTTCTGACTTCCACTTTTTTAGATTCCATGTATAAGCGAGATCACACAGTTTTTGTCCTTGTTTGTATAACTTGTTTTACTTAGCTTAATGCCTTCTAGTTTCATCTATGTTATTGCAAATGGCAGGATCTCCTTTTTTATGGCAGAATTACATTCCATTTTATAATTAAACACATTTAACATTTTCTAATACCCATTGTTGTCACTTTAGTATGAGCTCGATGGTTTTTACATAAAGAGAAAAGGTAATTTCTGTCTTGCAAGAATATGAATATCAGTCCCATTTATATTTCACATGCAGTACAGGGACCATGTTGTCAGTAGATTCACTCAATGTCATCTGTTCTAGCTATATATGGTTAACTCCATTACATATACATATATAACTCCATTACAGATGTAGAACATAAAATATGCAATATATATTACATTTTCTTTATCCATTCATCCATCAGTGGGCACTACATGGGTCTATATCTTAGCTAATGCTACAATAAATATGCAAATATTTCTTAGGCATCCTGATTTCCGTTCTTTCAGATATAGACCCAGGAGTGGATAACATACCAAGCAGTTCCATATTTAACTCTTTGAGAAACTTCCATACTGTTTTCCACAGTACCTGCACCAACTTACATTCCCACCAACAATGTGCAAGGGAGCCCATTCTTTCTTGACATGACCATTGAATGGGAAACAGCCCCCCCTTTCTCCAGTCTTGCCTGTCCCAAAACAGAGGTAGATGAGGTACCCTTCACAGAAATCCTTGCTTACCCCGACAATAAAACAACTTCTTTTAATCCTCACCCGAGGATATATTTATTGCTTTTAGAGAGAGGGAGAGAGAGAGAGAGAGAAATACCGACGTGAAACAGAAAAACATCAGTCACCTCCTGTATGGCCCTGACCAGGGACAGAACACTTAACCCAGGTGCGTGCCGCAACCAGGGATCGGACCTGCAACCTTTTGACATAGGGATGAGGCTCCAACCAACTGAGCCACTTAGTCAAGGGCAACCCCGACATAACTTCTAATTTCCCATTCCAAATCTGTGTGCTTCATCAGATCCTAATCTCCAAGAGGGCAGAGACAGTTTTACTCAGCGCAGGATCCCAAATCAGCCCATTAGTGTCACAGATCAAGTGCCATTTCTTCAATGAATGAATACTAAAAAACAGAATGGCCTCAGTGCTAAAAAGAGGTGCTGGCACAGAGGAAGAATGGATTAAGGAACAGGGAAAGGCATGGTGATTGTCACCCCATTAAGCACCCTCCAGGCCAGCTCCGGTGTTAAACCTACGGCCCTAGCCCAGGCCCCTACCGCGCGCATGCGCAGCACTCTCCGCTCTGCCGGCTCCAACCCCTCAGTTCCTCCTTCGGGGCCGCCCCAATCTATCAGCAACCAATTAGTGAGAGGAGGCGGTCCTGGTGGGCGCATTGCTCCTTGGGTAGAGTCCCTAGTTACTGTTGCTAAGGCTGCCACTCGCAGGAGGTGGTGGGAGTCAAACGTTTTGGGAACCTGGGCCTGAGAGGTCAAGGGTCAGTACAAAGCTGCGGAAGAGATGGTGAACCAGACGATCCAGATTTTCGCCAGGGTGAAGCCCACTGTCCGGAAGCAGCCACAAGGGGTACGGGTCGGAGCAGCGAGGGTGTTGGAGCGGCAGGGCCTCCCGGCTGGGGGAGGGCGACACGCCAGGGGCCTGGGCCCAGCTTAGGGGTTTGGGCGTCCGGCGCCTGAAGCCTCCCGGGATCCAGCACACTCTGTCCGAGGAGCCCCGACAGCCACACAGACACCAGCTCACCACTGTGAGGACTCGGACAGACACTCGGGCACTCCCACCCAGCACAGCTCAGTGGATGCAGACATACCCTGCACCTGGGCACACCTGTTCACGCAGGGGCAGACGCGCGTGCTCTCCCATGTCTGTACACTCACATGGGTTGTGCCTCAACTACGCACCTGTATTACCTCTTTCTGGGAAACGTTCACGCATCTCTGCACACATATACACTTAAACTTACGTTTTCCACACCGGGTAAAACGTGCAAGCAAGAGATGCACGTCCTTATATATCTGAATATTACAGATAATAGATCCAAATACCGATAAACAGAGCATATACACTGTGGCTGTGCACATAGTGGGCCCTTAGAATTTGTTTACTATATTTTCATTTTGCAACAGAAGCATGAGCGTTGACATATACTAATTGAGCATGTAACCAGATATGTAGGCATCCTAACACAAAGAATATACATATACTCTTTATTCAGAAAACAGTAACTGAGAGCACTTACTAGGTTCTTTCTCTAGTATGCTAAACTCAGAAGTGTACAAAGATTAAGACATTGCCCTTGCTCTGAGCAGAGATAACCTTGAATGCTTCTTAAATGTTTTAAAACATTGTTATCTGCCTTTGGAAAGGGGCATAGTCAATCTTACCCCTTATGTGCTTTGTCTACATCTTCCAGGTTCTCATGAGAACCCTGCAAAGTTAGTGTTATTTTCCTCATTTATAGATGAGGAAACTGAGTTTCATATAGGGTGAGTACTGTGGCCAAGCCATCCACCTCGTGAATGGCAGAACCCTAATTATAATGTAAGATTTTTTAATTCCAAAGCCCTTAGATCTTCAGACAGAATTTTTTGCCTCCGAAAGTGAGGATTAAGGCAAGAGCAATCTGAGTCATATTAATCAGTGCCTGGAATGGGTATATTATTAATATTTTATCTTTATTCCATATCTGTACTTCTGTACTATGTACATGTATAAATGTAACATCATAGCATCTCATAGTTTAGCATTTGCCTCATACAATTTATGTATTTAAAACAAGGAGACTACAGCATCTTTGTCATCACTTTTTTACTCATGGAATGCATTGAGAAGATGCATAAGACTCCAAAGAAAATATTGGTTCTTTTTTTTTAATAAAGCAGTGTAGAAAGGAGCCATGGATATAATCCCAATTTCTCTCCTCTTACATTCCCTTACAAGAAGGTTTTTAAAAGTGCATCATATGTAAAAAGTACACATGATGTCTCCTCCCCTCCTCCTCAGAATCTTGGTAAAAATGTTGAACTTGTTGACAGAGACTCAGCAGTCAGAAGCAGATGCCTGGATATGGTAATGTGAGAGGACAAAGGCAGGACTGGGGGATGGGCTGATAGAGAATGTGATTAAATATTGAACTTTATCTTCTCTGAAAATGCAATGTTTGTATATTTTAATGTGCCTTCTTTTGCATTTCCTTGGAGGGATTATGTGGAGTAGATTTTTGGTGCTCTAGGAAGTATTTTTAGGTTTCATACTGTATCTTTATAATGTCAGATACCTTACTGAGATGCAACATTATGACACACACACACACACACACACACACACACACGTAAGAGAGCACAGATGAACAAATTCCTGCTCTCCCTTAGAAATCCCACTTTCAGCATCCTATCTTTTTGCCCCCAAAAGTTTGTATGATTGTTTCTCAAGTTGGAGATGCAGCTTGTAGCTTTAAACCAAGAGTGGTTCGAAGTTTTCTTTTATTTCTTCTTCATTTTATGGCTCTACTACTTCATTAATCTAATTTCTTAAGGCACTATAAGTTAAATTATAGTAACATAGAGATGATAAATCACAAAATATGTAAGATGAACCTTTGCTAATGGCAGGGCTTTTCATTTGTACAGTGCTTTGTATATTTCAAAATTTTTCATATTCATCTTTTCATTAGATGTAATTATCTTCTTTTATTTTTAAGTATTTTTATTGATTATGCTATTACAGTTTTCCCATTTTTCCCCGTTTATCCCCCCTCCACCCTGCCCCCCCAACCCTCCCACATTCCCCCACTCTTAGTTCATGTCCATGGGTTGAACATATAGGTTCTTTGAATCCTCTGTTTCCTATACTATTTTTAATCTCTTCCCATCTATTTTATGCCTACTAATTATGCTTCTTCTTCCCTGTACCTTTTCCCTCCTATTCCTCCCTTCCCCCTCCCCACTGAACTCCCTCTGTGTGATGTCCATTTTTCTGATTCTGTTCCTGTTCTGTTGTTTGCTTAGTTTTTGTTTTCATTGTTTTTCTTTTCTTTTAGGTTCATTTGTTGATAGTTGTGAATTTGCTGTCATTTTACTGTTCATATTTTTTATCTTCTTTTTCTAAGTCCCTTTAACATTTCATATAATAAGGGCTTGGGGATGATGAACTCCTTTAACTTAACCTTATCTGGGAAGTACTTTATCTACCCTTCCGTTCTAAATGAAAGCTTTTCTGGATAAATTGATCTTGGATGTAGGTCCTTCCTTGCCTTTCATGATTTCAAATACTTCTTTCCAGCCCCTTCTTGCCTGCAAGATTTGTTTTGAGAAATCACCTGATAATCTAACGGGAACTCCTTTGTAGGTAACTGTCTCCTTTTCTCTTGCTGCTTTTAGGATTTTCTCTTTGTCTTCAATCTTGGGTAACTTAATGATGATGTGCCTTGGTGTGTTCCTCTTTGGGTCCAACTCCTTTGGGACTCTCTGGGCTTCCTGTACTTCCTGGAAATCTATTTCCTTCACCAGATTGGGGAACTTTTCCTTCAGTAATTGTTCAAATAAGTTTTCAATTTGTTCTGTGAGCATTTTGATTAAAAATGGGTTTAAATTCTGAATACCGGGGCTTTAAGTACTCCATCAGGTAGGTTGGCAATCTCCTCATCACTTAGTTCTGAGGTTTTGCTCTGTTCTTTCATTTGGGGCGTATGTTTTTGTCTCAGGGCACCTGATAAGTTGTAAGGGGCGGAGCCTTAGATATTCACTGGGGCAGGACAACCCTCCTGTGGGGGCGGGGCCAGAGAGGGAACAAGCTGCTTGCCTGCTCTTCTCTAGCACACTTTTCAACTCTCCTGTCAGACTGGGAGACACTCCCACCCTGGCAACCCCAGCCTTATCCCCAGTCCGCTCTGAGTCTCAGTTTTCCCCTTAAGTCAGGCCCTCCCCACACATCCGGCTGAGTTCAGCAGCTAGCCGCCCCTCAACTTCCCGGGGGTGGTTTTTCTGAGCCCGCCCACACATCCACTGCCTTACCAGTCTGGTGGTTCTGGTTGATTTTTTCTTTAATTCCTTGGTTATTGGAGTTCCACGCAGTTTGATTTTCTGGTGCTTTTGGTTATTTATTGATTTTAGATTGGTTGTTAGTCTTCTTTTGGTTGTTCGAGGAAGTGAAGGGTTTCTACCTATGCCTCCATCTTGGCCGGAACTCCCTTGAAAATGTCTTCTATTCTTAAAAAAAAAAAACCTGCTCTAGTTCAAATACTTTGTGACTAAGGTTACAAAGCCAATCTATTAGACTAAACAAGTTTTCTGGTTATAAGGGGCTTTTCCTAATGCCTCAAAGAATGGCTTAATGATAGTGGTGGATGTCGCTACTTCACTCTAGTAGATAGTCCTTTTTGTCTTCTGAGCACTGAGTGTTACAGGCTTTTATTGCTGCGGTTGTTTTCACTGTGTGGCAACCCTCCTGTATATTTCATGTCTAATACTCCTCTTTTACTCACCTGTCTGGGCATTAACCCTTTGTTTTTCAACATAGTGCCCTACAGGATAAAATTTTTTAACGTCTCTTGAGAAAACTTAGCTAGATGTCATTAATTTCCACAAATAATTTTATTTCACACAGATTCTTTACATTTTAAATGAGAATGTTCAATAAAAATCTGCTTAGGAAAATTATTCAGATTTTCTGGAGATTTAGGTAGGATTGTTTAAGAATATGACCCCCCCCCACCCCGCAATGAAACATTTAATGGGTCTTAAACAGTAAGTATTGCCTGTTAGAAAGAATTTTATTTCCTGGTGAAAGACAAGAAGTCTTTCTTAAAAACCTCTAAATCTAATGACTAACATTTTTTATGGTGCATTACAAAATGCTTCCATTTCCATGACATCATTTGATCCCCACAGCATTCTTGTAAGGAGGGCAATTCTGTTTTCCTCATTTTATGTATAAGGAACTAAGATTCTGAATGTGGTGGCTGGTCATGCATCTGGTAAATTAAGATCAGCATTGGACCCAGATCTTTGGAGTCAAAATCTTATTCTTTTCTTTATTCCGTGTGACCTCTTTATAGGCTTGACTCTTGATTTTTCTTTTGAACTGCACACAGTTCAAAGAGGAAAATTACCCAAATTATACTATGTTTTGACTTTTTATCTTAAAAGTTTAATTTTTTATAAAATTACAATGCACATCATAATAACATGGTCATACTTCAAGCCAGAAATTTAGCATTTTATACTCATTTGTTGTTTTCACATTTGCAGATTTATTCCATAGATGGAAATGAAAAATTATCACCAAGCTTGGAAATTATCTTACCTCGTGATTTGGCAGATGGGTTTGTGAATAATAAGCGAGAAAACTACAAATTTAAGTAAGTTTATCTTTCTCCTTCTTTATTTCTGTTTTACTATTGAACTAACTCATACTGCGTTCATATATACTGTGAGATCCTTAGCACCATCTTTTGGGAAGACTAGTGCAGCTCTACATTTCATCTGGTAGATAGAGAATTCAAGTTCTCTTTTCACTGCTGTGCCCAAAGCTGCAAAGAGGGTATATTTCTGTATCCACTATGATATCGCAAGATCCCAGCCTTTCTTTTTTTTTTAAATTGTTGTTCAAGTACAGTTGTCTCCATTTGTCACCCCACCACAGCCCCCTGCCCCATCCATTCCTGCCTCCCATCTTCAAACCTACCCCCTTTGGCTTTGTCCATGTGTCCTTTATACACGTTCCTTGATGGCCCTTCTCCTATTATCCCCTATTATCCTTCTCCCCCCTCCTCTCTGGCTACTGTCAGTTTGTTCTTTATTTCAGTGTCTCTGGTTGTATTTTGCCTCCTTATTTGTTTTGTTGATTTGGTTCCACTTATACATCAGTTTTATTCTTTTCCTAATCAGCCCACTACAGTTTAGCACTTACACAAAGTTCAATGCATGACTAAATTTTATTAAAGATAAGAACTTAAGGTACAATCTGTATCCTGTATAGGTGAGCCTTCTTTATAACATAAATAGTGTAGAGATATCAATGCACATATGAACACTCTATAACTGTACTGTCCAATGTAGCAACCGCCAGCCACATGTGGCTCTTAAGCACTTGAAATGTAGCTAGTCCAAATTGAGATATTCTGTGAGTATGAAGTATATCAAAGATTTGTGAAACCTTAGTATGAAAAAATGTAAAATATCTCAAGAATATTTTCATATTGATTCTACATTAAAATGAGAAAGTTTTTTAATATATTGTGTTAAGATAAAATTAATTTCACCTGTTTCTTTTTACTTTTTAAAAAATGTGGCTACTAGGAAGTTTTATTTAAGTAACATATACACTCATGTTTCTGGATCGCATTACATTTCCTTTGGACAGTGCTGACCTGTGTGGTTCGGGAGCAAAGCACCCAGCGGCCGCTCTGGACTGTCTTTGGTGACTGCAGACCAGACACTGCCAGCAGCCAGGCCTTGAATTGCACAATGATGGCTATTTCGTTCGGTCTCTATTCTCCACTTTCAGATTATGTGATTGCCTTTAATCCTCACTTTTGATTTTTGGAGAAGTTTGAGCCCAAGTTAAATCCGTATTTGATCTGCAGCTCATACTTACGTGGTGATTTCTGGGTTCTGCTAAAGGAATCCCACCTGCTTTCTTGCGTTTCTCTCTGGGCTGTTTGATGTAATTCTTATTTTGAGACTATTTCTGCCCTTGCCCTTTGGATAAAACTGCCCTAGATATTTATTTTCTATGTCTCTCTCTCTCTCTCTCTCTCTGACTCATATTTATTTACTCTTATTTGATTGTCTCATAAAGTTCTCTTTGGTCTTCAGAACTCTACCCTTTGTCTCTCCTGCATGAGTCTCTCCTCCCACCTCACCCATCTTCTTGTGTCCCCTTTTACACTAAGTACAAGCAGGATTGTAGCACTTGCTCACACAGTAAGGTGGTCCTTGCCTTGCCTTTCTGGCTCCCCACTGCCTTTCGTTCTATCTTTTAAGGAGCAGACTTATAATAAACAACTCAGTTTTTCTGAAGGGGGCCTTCTCCCATTGATGTAAGTGTGCTACATACCTTAGTAGCTGTATGGCTTCACGATGGCTGGCTTGGAGCATTCTCTGTAAGCCACATTTTGCTAAAACATTTTCTTCAGCATGATTCTGTTCGATTATTAAACGATTGACCTTGTCTATGTGTATTGACCCTTTCCAAAGTATTCTGTATGTTATATAAATACAGAGTGCATTTAAATATAGGCTTGTTGGGGAAGTGCTGTTTGCTTATTTTTAAATTTCTTAATCATTCTTTCTAATCTCTGAATTAGAAACATTGGTTTGGTATTTTAAATAAGGAAATTAATAAAATATTTAACATACATATGTTCAGAGGTTAATATTTAAGCATTTTAAGGCTGTTGTCTCCCCAGAAAATTCATGTAATCAATAAATATTTATTGACCATTCACCATGTGCTATTTTAATGGCTAGGAATACAGCAGGGGGTACATCAAAGCCCTGCTCTCACAGTGCTTACATTTAGTGGGAGGAGATACACAAGCAGATCAGTAAGTAAAACATGTGTCAGAAAGTGTTGAGTGCCGTGGAGCAAAATAAGGCAGGGACAGGGACCAAGGTATACTGCGTGAAGGGCAGCAGAGGGGAGGGAAGGCTGCAGTGTTTCACAGGGCAGGCAGGGAAGGTGTACAAGAGAGTGACATCTGAACAAAACTTGAAGGAGGTAAGGAAGCCAGACAAATATCTGAGGGATGGGAATATAGCAAGAGCTAAGTCCCTGAGATGAGACAGTGCCTGGCTTGTTTGGAGATAAGAGATCTGTGTGGCTTGAGGAGAGTAAGCAAGGGGAAGAGGGGAAGGAGAAGGTTAAAAGGGCAGCAGAGTGGCCAGATCATGTGGAGCTTTTTCCCAAAGTGCCATGGAAGACAATAGAGGGTTTTTATCAGAAGAATGAAATAATCTTACTTGTGTTTGAGCAGCATCATTCTTGCTAACATGGAGCAAATAGACTATAAGGGAATGAAAGAGACCAGGCAAGACATTTTGATAGCTTGGGTTGGTGTAGTAGCAGGTGGAAATGTTGAGAAATAGTTGGATTCTGCATGTATTTTAAAGGTCAGAGATGACACAGTTTGCTGGTGGGTTGCATATAGTGTGTAATGGAAGGAGAGGAGTCAAGGATGCCCTAAGGGTTTTGGACTGAACTTTTAGAAGGATGGAGTTGTCATTTACTGGGATGAGAAAGACCAGGTTGAACAATTTTGGGGTTGGAAGAGATCAGCATATGTCAGATTTGAAATGGAGTTTAGAAAAAGCTTACACAACCTCCAAATAAATGAAAGGATCTCCTAGGAAATAGGAAACCTAAGTCATGTCTCAAGGTGCATTATTGATTTGCTCCAGCGCCGTAAGTAAATTGCTTTATCTTCCTGGGATAAAGCAACTTTTTCCGCTGTGAAAGATTAGACCCAACTTGTGAAACCCTATGATTTTATTTTTCTCTTCAAAGATGTTCAGAAACTAGCTGACCATAATGCCTTTCCAGATTACTATGCAACTATTACTAAATAAAATTAAATATTTTGGGATAGTGATATTTGATATCTAACACTATTGTATGGTTTATTGAAACCCTTGTCATCAATCACTTTGGTTTACATGGTGACAGATGTAATTCCTGTTGCTTAAGGAAGTGGGGCTGAGAATGGCTATTGATTCACTCAGTCATCATCAACCTGGTAAAGAATCAAAGCAGCCCTTATCCTCCTCCTCAACAGCACTACTGGGTCTGTGTTCAGATATCACAGTAATCAGGGCTCTGAGGAGCACTTGGGCAGCCGTGTCCTCTCTGTTGTGTCAGTGTTCATATCTGCAGCTCCAGCACACTCACAGGGTTTGGGGAGTGTTTGGGCACCTTGGTGAACGTTGTTGCCTAAAATGTAGTCTTGGCTGCTAAATCACAAGGTCGCCAGAGTGCCTTACAGTCTCCCTTTAGATACGGTTTCATTATTTGCTTCTTGAAAAGGGAGGTTCATAAGCCAAAGGCATCTTTTGAAGTTAACTTTGATTAAAGGCAACGAATTCCATTCTACTGTATATTCCCAGCCCAGCTCCAGATATCCTTCCAAACATCTCAGTAGTGAAAGCAGCCCTACATTTCATGTAGACTCTCGGTTAATCAAAGATGTGCCCAATTCACTTGTGTTAGGCAGACACATGGACCAAAAGTTCCCCAGTCACTCGGAAAGCTGCTTGTGTTTGTTTTAAATGTTTTGCTTTAAAGCATTCCCTTCCCCTTCCCAGTTTTTATTTTAAAAACTTTTCAATATGCCATAAATGTGGAAAGATAATGCAGTCAACTCTCCTATACTCTATGTGGGAGATTCACCAATATTTAACATTTTACCCTAGATACTACATTCTCTCTCCCCACCCATTATGTTTTTTGAAGGAAATGCTTGCAAGTAGCAACTTACCACATTGTAAAAGAATAGGCTGTGTGTCCCCAAGCATTCCACTGTGCTTACGATCCTGCACTAAGCTAGTCAGAGTGCCACTGCACAGAAGAGTGAACTTGACACCGTCCCACCTCCCCAGGCCCCTAGCCTTGCCAATCTGATAAAGAGTTCTCTTTGCCAGACAGATCTATCTTAATTTACTTTTTGACTTTTGACTCATGATCAACAAAGCGAAATAAACTTCTCTGAAAATTAAGTAGCTAACACTAAGATGTAGTACCTAATTAATGGAAAATAAACTTTGGCTCAGAATTTTAAAACCAAGTTCAATAATCATACATTTCACAGCTGCGTTCTTTTCTTACAGGTCAGACATCAGAAGTTCTTTGGCTGTTTACATCCTGTTCTTGGATTTCCATTTCATGCACTTAATCTAGATTTGAATTTGATGCCAATTGCAGACACTGTCCCTCTTGAGAGCTAAAAAACACACAGTTTATTATTTGGTTCAAAGCTGCTGCAGTTTTTCAGAGGAATTTATTGTGCAGATCTTGTCAAAGCAACAGTGTTTGCCCACCATTTGCGTATAGGGGCACAACAGCGCAGTGTGGCTGGGACTACAAGATAAACATTGTGTTAGGTTAGGTAAGCCCGGTGATGTAAATATGGGCTGATTTACAAAGCTGTCAGGAAAAAATGTTAATCCAATAGTGCTTGAAGGCTCAGCTTTAAAATAATTACTGTTTCCACATTTGCAGTTTTCAAAGGATTTTTGATCAAGATGCAAACCAAGAGACCATTTTTGAAAACATTGCCAAACCAGTTGCTGAGAGGTAGGATTTCCTATATTTTGTTTAGTGGGTTAGTGGTTTTTCTTCTTGTCTTCAGTTCTCAGATAATTGTGGCGATGTGCTCCAGCATATCAATTATATACTCAGGATACAGGGTATGTAATGATGATCACATTAATACCTTTTATTCATGTGGCTGTTTGTTTTAGATTTAGCTTCTGAGCCTTAAAGCAAGCCAGTGTGATAGACAAAATAGCTATTGTTACTCCCATTTTGAAAGATACATAAATCTCTGAGAATCCGAGAGAGTGAGTGACACTGTTCAGCTCTGATGGCTGGTGGTGGCAGAGTCCCAGGTGGTTTTCTGGCTGTTAAGCCCAGTGGGCATTTCTCAGTTCAGTATTTCAAACATATGGTTGGATGGATGTAAAACTAGGTTTGGTGGCACCTGGGAGGCCTAATAATGGTCCATCTCAGTGTAATAACTATATTTCAAATCTTAGCCCTTAGCTCCTGGGACCCTTTTATTTCTGTGTATCCAGAAAGTTTTGGTCTGATGACTATGAGAACTAAAGTCACATGATAATACTGAATAAATCAGAGTGCCATTTTATCCATATATATCAACAAAGCCTCGTTGGGACTAGACTCAAGTCCTTTGATAAGTACACTTTCCTCTTGTAGGGAATCTGCTACTTAATAAGTTTGCTTTCCGATCCTGAAATCATTTGTGTGATTTCAGTGACCTAATAATCCCCAGATGTAGCTATCTTGATGATTAAAATGAAAACTATACCTGCTAAATAAGCCCACTTTTCAAGTCCATTAATCAGTAAACCCTTTCCCAGGAACATTGTTGGAAGCACATTGCCACAATTTTGTCTCACAAATTCCTGTCTTATAAATCCCATTCAAACCAAGCCCTTCTCTTTTGTTTCCGGCTTTATTATTGCGATATAATTGGCATAGAACATTGTATAAGTTGAAGGTGTACAACATGTTGACTCGATATGTTTATAAATTGCAAAATGGTTATCACCATAGTATTAGCTGCCACCTCCATCTCATCGTATCATTACCAGTTTTGTGGCGAGAACATTTAAGATCTGCTCTCTTGACAACATTCGAGTCTCTGGTACAATAGTATTAGCTATAACCACCATGCTGTACGTTAGATCCCCAGACTTGTGAATTAAGCCCTTCTCCTTTAATGTACCTTTCTTCACAATGGGTAAAATGCAACGGAGTAGGTGTTCGCTGTTTTACATATAGTTGTAATCCAGTAACATTGGATTGTGACTAAAGACCTAGAACTCTATTCAGTATAGAGTTCTAGGTCTTTAGATTAAACTCATATCTCCTAGACTAGATGTCATGCATTTCTGAAAGTCTCCTTTTCTAAGTAATCTTTTGGGTGATGCCATTTTTCAGATGATTGATCTCGTGTTTATTTTGAAACTTCCTAAAATCATCTAAGAGGGAACCTTTGTTTCTGTTTCACGGATGTCTGGTTTTTGCTCCCATTGCTGACACCTCTGCCAGCTTGAGCCCACTTCACCCTCCAGCTCTTGCTGTGGCCTCTGTCCGTAGTTCTCTTCCTTCAGAGATCAGCATAGCTGCTTCGTCAGCTCCTTGAAGTCTTTGCTCATATCACCTTGTCAGTAAGACCTTCCTTTGTCACCCTGTTGAAACCGCACCTCCTGTCACCCTTCCCTATTTTTTTCAGCACTTGTCCCCATCTGACATACTGTAGAGTTTAATTACTTATTAGTTCTTTTGTCTATCATCCTTCTACTAGAACAAAGGCTTCATAAAGGCTGGGTGTTTGTTTTGTTCACCGACTCACAGACCCCCAGCCCGATGATGAGAGGATTGTAGAAGTGGCAGGTAAGACCATCTCATTCCAGGCGGCCCTAGTTGGTCCCAGTGAGTCATAGCTTTCCTCAGTAGGAAACATTCCTCTTTGTCCCTTTTGAAACTTTTCTCCTTGAATTTCATTTTTTCTGAAACTATTATTGCTTATTTTTGTTTTCTGCTAGCCTTTATGTGGTTTATCTTTTTTGATTTCTTAATTCAACTACCCTGGGACATTTTGTTTCTAAGTATAGGTCTGATAAATAAAATATAGCTGGCTTTTGCCTTTTCAAAAACAAACTCAGGGTGCCTGCTCTTTAATTGGTTACTGCATCTGTTGTTCATATTTATTATGATTACTATAATGGTGTTCGGAGGCATTCCTTCTGTCTCAGTCTGTGTTTCCATGTACCATACCTTGTTTTTTCCCTTCTCGCTGTTTATTGGCTTGTGCTCTTTGTTGTTTGCTGATGCTTTCCATCTTCCCCCAAGGTGGACACTGTACTTCAGATAGATAAACTTATTTGTATTTTTCTCAATATCTAAATTTTCTCTCTGTCTGTCTGTGTCTCAGTGACCTAAGCACACTTTTACTTTGACCTTCCTACTCCCCCACCACTTCAGATGTTGAAATCAACTGATAGTTTCATTCTGGACTGCTGTTACTCATTTTTATTATCAGCATTTATTTAAATCTGTCTCTATTTTTTTTTCTCATCACTGTTTCTTATACTCATGCCTATTTCTTGGATCCCCTTTTTAGTTTGTTGGTAACCATCCTCAAATAATTTTTTAGTGAGAATTCGAGAGTGGGGAGCTTTCTGAAGCCTTTCATTTTCCTTTACAATTAAATGGCATTTTGGATATAGAATTCTAGGTTACAAGTTCCTTTCTCTGAAAACGGAAGATAATGCTCCATTATCTCTTTGCATGCAGGGCTGCTGAGTAGACATCATTATCAATCTGGATCTCCTTTCTTTTTAGGACTACCTGTTTTTACTTTCGTATGTTTTGAGGATTTTATTTTCTTTTTACTTATTTTTATGAAATTTCATATCAATGAGTCTAGGTATGCTTATTTTTTCATGCATTCTTATCATTCAGCCAATTCAACTTGAAAACTTTTCTATTTAAGCTCCAGGGTTGTCATATTGATCATTATTTTGATAGTTAAAAGATAATTTTTCCCTTCAACATAACTATCCTTTCTTTCTGGAACTTCTAGTTCCAGAACTGCCAGTTCTGTCCTTCAAATATTATAACTGCTCACTCACAGTTTCCATCTCTCTGCTTTCAGGTTCTGAGTTCCGGAAGAATTTATCAGCTGTCTTTGAGCATGATAATTGGATTCTTAGCCATGTGCATTCTCTTCTGCCTACCTCCTAAATTTTTAATTATTACAATTTTATTTTTTATTTGTAAGAAATGAGGAGAAGTCTGTACTTGTTATGGATGTGACATCCTCTCCTTTCCCTCCAAGGCAGAGGGATGTCAAACTCATTTTCACGGGGGGCCACATCAGCCTTGTGGTTGCCTTCAAAGGGCCGAAACAATTTTAGGACTGTATAAAGGTAACTACTCCTTAACTGTTAAGGAGTTGAAATTACATTTGGGCCTTTGAAGGCAACCGCGAGGCTGATGTGGCCCCTGGTGAAAATGAGTTTGACACCCCTGCTCTAAGGACAAGTATGATCTCCTTTTGAAACATTGGCTCATTTTCCTATATACTTTTTCTTTATGTGTGTGTTCTTCTACTGTTGAGTTTGGTGCCTTGCTCTCTTGGTGGAGATTTTCCTCAGAGACTTGATGATTCTCAGTGGTGGGCTCTTTCTGTCATTTGAGAGGGCCATTGTCTGTTTGAGAACACGGTTTCTGTTCACTGTGGTTCACCCTAGTGCCTGTGGGGAAGGGATGGCATGGGCTGCTTGGAAGGGTCTACCCTGAGCTTATCTGCTGAGTGTGAGCCCTCTTTCCTCCTGGGCGTTGCTCACCACCAGGGGCTCTGGTCACTGTCAGTAATCAGGCTTCTACTCTGCAGAAAGGTTTGCTGCAGCAGTGGGTGTTCAGATGAGGCAGAGTCTTGTTTTTCTTCCATTCAGCACTCAAGGAGAGGGTTGTTGGCAGATTAATTTACTAAATTAAGGACCTGGGGTGGGGGGAATCACTGTCTTCATTGACTTTAAATATGTTATCTATAGAATGTTCACACTTTATGCAAATTTGAATTGTGTGACTTTGAAATGGTAAACTTAAGATATCAATAAAATCTCATTTATACACAATATTTAAAGAAAGATTTATCCTATAACTGTGTACTTATGCTTCTACCAAGTCTGTCTAAAAAATTTTGGCATCAAGTGGAATAACCTAATTCTGGCCTCAGCCCTGTGACTAACTGACTATGTGATTTTGCATCAAACCTGTCCCTGCTGAATCAATTGTCGCCTCTGAGGAAGGGGATGCTAGGAATACCAAGTTTGCAAGGTAGCTCTGAGGATGAAGAGAAACAATGCATCTGAAGGTACTTTGTGAACTTCAATGCTCTATTCAATGTAAGGAATGAAAAACTAGAAATCTTTATTCCTTTTGCCACTTTAAAATATGCTCATTGACTTCTGGCTGCAGCCTAAGCTGAAGTAGATACACTTTTCTCTGTTCCTCTCATTAAGTACAGCTAAAACATAAAAAGGCTCTGAAAGGTGGAGAGAATAAGGTAGACTAGCCAGGGAACTTAGGACCTGAGGAACAGTGTGGAACATGGCAGAGAGTTCCCGTTTTTTTGGTTTTTGTTTTTCTTATATATTTCAGAATACATGTTGGAGAAACTTGCAACCCAGGAAAACCAATAGGCGGAGACACAAGTGTCAGGAAAAGTCCGCCCTCTACAGCCAGAGGACTGGGAAGGGGCAGCCTAGCAAGACAGAAGCTTTTTATTTTATTTTTAAAAAATGAATGGATTTTATTTTTTGGAGCAGTTGAAAGTTTACAGAAAAAATTGAGTACAGACAGTTCCCATATCCTCACTCCCTGCCTCCACTTCCCCTATTAGTGTCATGCGTTGGTGTGGGACACATGTTGAATAAACCAACATTGATACTTTATTATTTACTGAAGTCCATAGTTACATAAGGGTTCATTCTTTGGGTTGTACAATTCTATGAGATTTTCTTTTTTTTTATGGTTAACTTTGTCTCTTTAAAAAAAATTAATTGTTGTTCAAGTATAGTTGTCTCCATTTCCCCCCCAATACTCCCCTCCCACTCCAGCCATTCCTACTCCCTACACTTGATCCCACCCCTCTTTGGTTTTGTCCATGTGGGCTTCCCTGAAAACCCTTCCCTCTTTCCCCCTTCATTATCCCCTCTCACCTCCCCTTTGGTTACTGTCAATTCTTAATTTCAATGTCTCTGGTTATAATTTGCTTGCTTGTTTGTTGTGTTGATTAGGTTCTACTTACAGGCAAGATCATTTAGTATGTCTTTCACCACCTGGCTTATTTCGCCTAACATAATGCTCTCCAGTTCCATCCATGCTGTTGCAAAGGGTAGGAGCTCCTTCTTTCTTGCTGCTGTGTAGTATTCCGTTCTGTAAATGTACCACAGTTTTTTGATCCACTCATTTACTGGTATGCACTTAGGTTGCTTCTAGCACTTGGCTGTTGTAAATTGTGCTGCTATGAACATTGGGGTGCATAGGATCTTTTGAATTGGAGTTTCAGAGTTTTTAGGGTATAATCCCAACAGTGGAATTGCCAAGTCAAAAGGCAGTTCTGTTTTTAGTTTCCTGAGGAAATTCCATATTGTTTTCCACAGTGGCTGCACCAGTCTGCATTCCCACCAACAGAGCACTAGGGTCCCTTTTTCACCACATCCTCTCCAACACTTGTTTGTTGATTTGTTTATGATGGCCATTCTCACCAGTGTGAAGTGGTATCTCATTGTGTTTTTTTAGATACCAGTTGTGCTACTTCATGCAAATGCTATGGAGAAACCCACAGCCCCACTCCCACCCCCCAACTCATCAGCCAAGGCCAGGCTGTACCCAACCCCCTACTGCCAGGACGGTATCAGAGAAGGTAACAACTCCCTCCCCTGTCCCCAAGTTGTCAGTATAGGGCACAGGGGGATCCTGAAGTCAACACCATCCTGTGGTGGTGTCAGTGAATAGCAACACTGTATCACTCCCTGTCCTTTCTAGGGAGATGTGAGTTGAGCCCTAAAAGGGAGGCTGAAATCTCAGCTCCATCTGTGGCAATGAGGCCCCTCTGCTGGTGTCAAGAAAGGCTGATGGGGAGCCTGGATCTTCACCTTACCTGGCAGGAGTGAGGTGGCACTGCTGTCCCCACACTAGTGTAGTATCAGAGGAGGCTGTTAAAACAAAAAAAACTGAGCATGATTTACAATCCTCTAATACCTAAACTATCCAGGAGACAAAAACCATGCATCATACATGAAATATCAAGAACCAGGAAAATATCAACTTGCATAAGAAGAAACAATCCACAGATGCCATTACATAGAAGCACAGGCCTTAGAATGATTTAAAGTAGCCATTAAAAGTATGCTTCAGTAAGCAATTATAAACATACTTGAAACAAATGAAAAGATACAAAGTCTCAGCAAACAAACAAAAAACATATAAAGAAATACCAAATGGGAATTTTAGAACTGAAAACTACAATAACTGAAAAAAAAAATTGGTGAGTAAACTCAACAGCAGGATGGAGAGATCAGAGGAAAGAATCAACAAATTTGAAGATGTAACAATAGAAATTGCCCAATATGGACAACAGAAAGAAAACAGACTGAAAAAGAAAAAAATGGATCAGAGCCTCAGGGACCAGTGAGAACTGTAGCAAAAGGTCTAACATTCATGTCATCAGAGTCCCAGAGGAGAGGAATGGAGAGGAGCAAGAATAGGACTGAAACATTTAAAAAAAAAAATAATGGTTGAAGATTGCCTAACTTTGGCCAAAGGCATATAACCAGTGCTTTAAGAAGCAGAATAAACTCAAAAGAAATCCACTCCAAGACAAATCATAGTCAAATTTTAGAAAACTAAAGCAAAGAAGTAATCTGAGAGCAGTGAGAGAGAAATGATACCTTACCTATTGGGAAAAGTGATTTGAATTACAGTGGCTTTCTTATCAAAAATCATGGAGTTTAGAAGAAAGTAGCAGAATAGTCTCAGGTGCTGAAAGAAAAGGCCTGTCAGCCCGAAATCCTATACTCAATGTAATTATCCTTCAGAGTAAAGGGAAAGTTAAGACATTTGAAGACAAAGGAAAACTAAGAGAATTAATCACCAACATACCTCCTCTAAAAGAAGATACAAAGAAAAGTTCTTGAAGGGAAATGAAAAAAGAATGAAGCTTGGAACATTAGAAAAGGAGAAAGAACAACAGAATGGGCAAAATATGCATTAATAAAATAAACTTTCCTTTTCTTGTGTTAAAGAAATTATGTTTGACAGTCAAAGCAAGAATTAAAGCATTGTCTGAGGATGATTATAAATGGGGGAGAGGAGGGACTTCTGGCCAAGATGGAGGCGTAGGTGGACACACTGTGCTTCCTCTCACAACCAAGATTAAGGACAACAAAAATATAGAACAAAAAAAACCCCAACCAGGACAGATAGAAAATGGAATTGTACAGAAGTACAACAATGATTCACCCAGACCGGTAAGAGGGGCGGAGTTGGTGGCTGGTGGAGAGGGGTCACGGTGGGAGAAGACGGTGGCTGGTGGTTCTGGGCGCGCAGTCACCCCAGGTGCACAGGCAGTGGTTGCAGAATGTGAGGAGGCCAAGTGGGGCGCGCAAGGCAATTGACTGGGGACATACATTTGCATGAAGATAAACCAGGCAAAAATGGGCAGCAAGACAGACTGCGTGATGCAGGGCCCCAGCGCTGGGAAGTGAAGCCTGGAGGCACTGATTGAAAACACTTGTAGGGGCTGAGGTGCTGGGAGGGAGTCCCAGCCTCACAGGAGAGTTTGTTGGGGAGACCCACAGGGTCCTGGAGCATGCTCAGACCCACCCACACAGAGGTCAGCACCAGAAGGGCCCAATTTGCTTGGGGAAAGCGGCTGAAGGGATTGGAATCCCAGAGACAGTGTGGAGCAAGTGCAGTTGTTCCCTTTCGGACCCCACCCCCACATCCAGCATCACAACCCAGCAACTGGGTTGCCCCGCTGTGCTGAATGCCTAAGGCTCCGCCCCTCACTACATAACAGCCGCAACCAGAGGAAAAAAAATTAAAAAAACAAAACCAAGGATGGCTCAAAAGGGAGAACAGATCCGGGCCCCAGAGCTAATTTATCTAAACTACCAAGAGGTAGCCAACCTATCAGATGCAGAGCTCATAGCACTAGTAGCCAACCTATCAGAAGCAGAATTCAAAGCTCTGGTGATTAGGAAGCTCACAGAATTGGTTGATTTTGGTCGCAAATTAGAGGAACAAATGGAGGCTACAATAAGTGAAATGAAGGAAAATGCACAATAGTGATGGGAGGAAAACTGGGACTCAAATCAATAGAGTGGACCTGAAGGAAGAAAGAAACAAGCAAACAGAAAAGAAGGAAGAAACAAGAATTCAAAAAAATGAGGAGAGGCTTAGGAACCTCCAGGACATCTTTAAACATCCCAACATCCGAATTATAGGGGTACCAGAAGGGGAAGAAGAAAAGCAACAAGTGGAAAACTTATTTGAACAAATAATAGAGGAGAACTTCCCCAATCTGGCAAAGGAAATAGACTTCCAGGAAGCCCAGGAAGCTCAGAGAGTCCCAAAGAAGTTGGACCCAAGGCACATCATAATTATATTAGCCAAGATTAAAATGAAGGAGAGAATTCTAGAAGCAGCAAGGGATAAAGGCAGAATCACCTACAAAGGAGTTCCCATCAGACTGTCAGCAGATTTCTCAAAAGAGACCTTACAGGCAAGAAGGGGCTGGAAAGAAGTATTCCAAGTCATGAAAGGCAAGGACCTACATCCAAGATTGCTCTATCCAGCGAAGCTGTCATTTAGAATGGAAGGGCAGATAAAGTGCTTCTCAGATAAGGTCAAGTTAGAGGAGTTCATCATCACGAAGCCCTTATTATATGAAATGTTAAAGGGACTTATCTAAGAAAAAGAAGATAAAAAATATGACAGTAAAAAAGCAGCAAACTCACAGATATTAACAACCACACCTAAAACAAAAACAAACTAAACAAACAAGTAGACCAGGAGCAGAAACACAGAAATGGAGATCACATGGAGGGTTAACAACAGGGGAGTGGGAGGAGGAGAGAGGGAGAAAAGGTACAGAGAATAAGTAGCATAGACGGTGGGTAGAAAATAGACAGGGAGAGGGCAAGAATAGTGTGGGAAATGTAGAAGCTAAAGAACTTATGACACATGGACATGAACTAAAGGGGGGAATGTGGGTGGGAGGGGTGTGCAGGGTGGAGGGGAATGATGGGGGGAGAAGAGGGACAACTGTAATAAATAGCATAATCAATAAAATATAATTAAAAAATAAACAGGAGAGGAGAAAGGGTCTTAGGGGAAGCAAGGTTTGTCTTCTTCATTCAAACTGGTCAGATGTTGACATCATTAGATGGCTGTGGTGGCAATGCGATGAGGGTTACTCAGATTTACACGTGGGACAAGACGGCACAGAACTCTACACACAGACTCTACGATGCCTGTTCCCTGGTTTGGCTGACATGCCATCTTTGTGTAAGACATAGCCGCCGGGGAAACCGGGTGCAGGGTGCGCAGAACCACTCTGTTCTCTCCCCGCAACTGCCCGTACATGTGTAATTATTTCCAAATAAAACAGTCATATTCCCAGGTGTGAGAATTTTAGTATCGTCTGTTCTGTGATGTTCTTCCAGTCAGTAAATTATGTAATCTAAATCATTAGACTAGAACTTCTCCCCCAGGAGACTCAATAAAATATTCCCATTTGACATTCACCAAAACATGGCAGTAAATGCTTTATTTTTCTCAAAGTTGGCTTTCAAGCAGAAAACACTGGGCACAGCCGAATTGTACAAAAACCCATTGACTCCCACTGATCTGTTCAGCTTCCGGCCACAATGTCGTTTCATCAGATGCGTTGTTTATAAACATGTACCAGTGCTCAGCTCCACTTCCTGCTACACTGAATTTCCTGATAATGTTACATTCATGACTTTTGTGATTTTACTAACTTGCAAATTTAACATGTTTTAAATTATATTTTCAACTGAAAAACATGAGTATGTGGTTAAAAACATGAAAACATATCCTCTTTAAACCATGAAATTATACAAGATGATGACCCTGAGGTTCTACCAGCATCTTAAAAAAGAAGAGGATGATTTGGCCTCTCCACCTTCAGTTAGTGAGTCTGGAGACAGCAGTGGCAGTCTGTCTAATAAGCATAGGTTGTACTAACAGTGCACGTTTAAAATACGGATCTTGTTATTGCTGGTAAACAAATGAATCTAGTTCTGGATGTGTCTTCTTAAGAATGACCAATGAAGAAATTTTGGTGGTGACAACTACAAGTTAAAAACTATTTGCAATTTATTTGATAAAATACCTTGAAAAAATGGCTCAAGAGTTGTGTGAAGCTATTTGTGGAGACTATGATTTCTCTGACAGAGCATATACATGTGGTGAAAATCTCTGCGTCAATGGTAAGATAAAATGCATTGCTTGAATTAAAGAGATCAGAGATGCTCTCAGACAGTGATGTGACTCCTTACCTGGAAGGTGCTTGTCTTTGTTTGGCGCCCCTTCAAGCAGATTCCGAAGCTAGGATTCTAGTGAAAGTAGTTTATTTGTTAGGTGAGCCCAGGAGGTGCCAGTAGGGGAGTAAGGATGTGCAACAGGGAAGAAAAGGAAGGTACTATCAGGTATATTAAAGAACAGGTGACCACTGTGGGCACTCAATCCCACCGGTATTCTGTGGAAGACTGAGAGGAACATGCCTCAGAGCTGTCCCACCAAAGGGGCAAAGAAGCTCCTTTGTATTTAACCACCCCTGTTCCATATGGGTCCAAGGCTGCTTCCACGGTGCTTCCCTGTTCCGGGATGTTAACACTGTGGCATGTCCAGCCTCACTGGTGTATGAGTTAAACAAGAACTTGTAGGTGGGTTAAGTATGAGGGCAGAGAGCCACAGGCCCTTGCAGTAAGAAGCCATCAGCGTGAATGGGAATAGGGAATCTCAAGTAGATGGTGCAGGATCGAACTAACTTCTGCTACAACACCTCCATTTTTGTTTGCTACTGTGTCTCCAGCTCCTAGAGCAGTGTCAGGTGTATACTGGATACTCAGAGCATTAGGTATAGAGGATTATTTTTTAGGAGCTGTAGCCTTCTCGTTCTTGCTGAAGGCATTAGTGATGGGCTTTATTGCATGAGCTATTTTTTGGACAGAGGTCTTTTCACTGAATCTAAAACAATACAATAGATAGCTGCCCCTTTGTCTAGTCTAGTGGTTCTCAAATTGTGGTTCCTGGAGCAGCACCATCAACATCACCTGGGCACTTGGTAGAAATGCAGATTCACAGGCCTCACCCAGACCTACTGAATCAGAGCAATCTGCTTAGCAAGCCCTGCAGTTGGTTCTGATGCACGCTGAAGTCTGAGAATCAGTGACCCAGGCATAATGCTTAACGCAGGTACTTGTGGCATCTGTCTTTAATGATATCTTCTCAGAGATCTGAGATGCACTTTAAACAATTTTATAATGTTGAAATTGATGTTTGTTTATAATTTACATCCCACTCCATTCTAAAATCAGTGGAAGCACCTTATTATAATGTCAGCAGAGTCTTCCCAGGCATGAGGCCTGTGCACCAGTGCAGGGCTGCGTCTTCAGAAGGACGTCCCTCTTGTTTTCACACTTTATTGTTGACATTGACAAGAGGATTAAAAATAACTGTTTATTTCTGATGCATGCTTCAGCTCCCAACTTTTATACTTAATAACTGTGTGGCTTTGGACAAATTACAAAATCTCTCTGTGTTTCAGTTTTTTATCTGTAAATGAGGAAAATGATACTTTATAGCTATTTCATTTGCCATGATGATCAAGTGAACTGCACATGAAAAAACGCAAGTCCCAGTACATAGTATGTGCTCAGTAAGTATCAGCTATCATCTGTTTGGGGTCCCCACCAACATTTTTATAGAAAAAGATTTTTCAATCCAATACAAGGTTCTACCAAGGTATGGATGTTTTTCTTTAAGGATTTTTCTCTCTTGACTCATTTTAGATTTGGTTTCTCCTGAGGCACAAGTTTGCAATTTTATTATACATCTTTATTTCAGAACTTGAGATGCATTCACATCTAATCCAAAATATTTCTAGTAATTATCATTCACCTTAATATTCTCCAAAAGAATGATCTATAAAGACAGAAAATAAAATGCAAAGACTTCTGTAAAGTCCTTCCTACACAACTGTGTAATGATTGATTACAACTAGCACAATTTTTACCATAATTATTTGAATTACAATTGAATGTGGTAAAAAGCAGAACCATGCATAGAATGTTGTTTACATTGTTGGAGAAATATAGCAATAAATTTATCTAGTGCTTTATCACTCGTAGGTCTGCATATTTTCCTCATCGGAAAGTCACTTTACTTGGAGCAGAGCTCTTTTAGTAGAATTTCTGAAATTCTTAGTGAACTTGGCCTTTCCTTTTATGCTTGGCCAAGTGTTTTTGGTCACATTTTAGTGTACTTTTTGCTAAGTAACCCAAGCAAATTTACTTATCGTTATTTGATAACACTGAGAATACACTTCATTTTATGTAGAGCTTTGTCAATCTCATTGAACTTTCTCTGTATTGTCTCAGTTTTTACAATAACCCTATGGGAAGGTAGTATTATCATTCCCATTTTAGATGAGGAGGCCAGGCTCTGAGCATTTAATTGACTTCTTTAGGGCATGCTGGAATTAGGTTGCACAGCTGAGACTGGAATAGATATTCCTTTCTTAGTCCTTTGATTCTTAAACTGCTATATCACACGACTACATTTACATATTTTATTTCATTTTATTGCAGTCACCCTTTGCTAAGTTCACCAATGATGTTCATGGCACTGAATCAGTGGGCATTTTTCTGTCCTCATCTTATCTGACCTTTCGGCAGTGTTCCGTGGTGTGAACTCTTTCTTCCTGGCCATTACGGATCGGCCAAAGTGGGAGGCTGTTTTATTTCGCTCAGTGTTGGGGGCCGCGGTATGAAGGTGAGAGGCAACTGCCCTTTTACTTCCTGCCTTCTGGATTTTTTTTCTCCAAATATTCATGATTTCTGTATGGTCCTTTAGCTGCCACACCCTCTTCCCAGTGTTCTGTCAAATTTTCATGTGCTCTAAATGACATTTTTTCTTTTAGTGCATGAAATGTCTTCATACAATGTAGCTGTTCTCAGAGGAAAGCAATTAGATAAGTTGAACTTTGTTCATCACTCATTCAGCTAACATTTATTGAGTGCTAGCTATATGTCAGGCACTACGAGTAAGTCTTAATTTTCTTAGACAGAGTTTTATGATAAAAAAAGATCCTTTGTTACTGAAATTAGGCCAAGATGGAATTTCAGGTGCTGAACTTCTTACACTGAAATGGAAGAGATTAGCCTTGGCTGGTGTAGCTCAGTGGATCGAGTGCAGGCCTGTGAACCAAACGATAGCGGTTCAATTCCCAGTCAGGGCACATGCCTGGGTTGCAGGCCAGTTCTTGGCAAGGGATGCATGAGAGGCAACCATACGTTCATGTTTTTCTCCCTCTCCCTCTCCTTCCCTTCCCCTCTAAAGATAAAGATATAAAATGTTAAAAAAATTAAAAAAAAAAAAAAGAAATGGAAGAAATTAGCCTGTGTGTTAGAAGGCATTTTCCATAAGGGTTCAGTTATGCCATTTCCAGGCCTACCTTCCTTACAGATTCTGAGAGAGGAAAACTGTCTTGCCTGTAGTGTCCAGTGCGGGTGGGAGTGACCCCAGGGCACTGTGTTGTTACCCTGTGGCACTGTGTCCTACAGCCCCAGCTGAGAGGATCAGGAGAAGGAATGTGAGTCAAGGGCAGTGACGCATAGGGTGCCCATGGCTTGGGAGGTAGATCTTGGGCTAATGGTGTTGCCCAGCTAGAAATGAGGTGGGGCCACTAGAGTCTCACTCTTGGCAGTGTGAACCGGGAAACTTTGAATGAAGCTGGCTGCTGGCAGTGGGAGCAGAAACTGAAAGACTCAGATAGGGAAGGAGAGCTGGAGAGATCACTGTGGACAACAGGGGTCGTAGTTATGAGTCAGCAGAGGTGACGACTTCCACAAGGATAAGCGAGCAGGAGGGCCTGCAAGCCCAGGCCTGGTGGGAACCCCGTTTCCACAAGCTCTCATATGCGTACAGTTCCCTTCCATCCCTCCGTTTTTGTTCATTACAGCCAAATGCATCGAATAAATTGGGGGCACTGTCTACATAAGTAGACTTGGTCTACTTTGTTAATGTTGCCCTGAATAAAGATTTAGAAATTACGTTTTTTCCCATGGTTTTATTGAGATGTTATTGGCAAATAAAAAGGGTATACAGTTAGGTTGTACAGAGTGATTCTATTTAAAAATTACTTTTGAGTGTATAGAATGTCCAAAAAGCAAAATGACTCTTGTGTAAATCAAGCTTGATATTCTAATCATAGGAATTTATTGGGTCTAGTTCTCTAGTGTGAAATGCAAAGCCTCTAATCTTCACTGGTGACCGCAAGTGAAGCCTATCATGTCACCTCCCTGCTCAAACCCCTTCAGTGGCTCCCTATTTCATTCGGAGAAGAAGCCCAGCTGTTTATGGTAGCCTAGAAGCACCTCCAGGTTCACAGACCTGGGCTGTGCCCTGCTGAGGGCCCTGCACTGAAATGGGGCCCATGCTTGTTTTTAATTCTCTGCTGTTGCTGTCTTGAACTTCTTAATATTGATAATTTCATCTTTGAACTTGCATTTTGTAACTGAAATTCACTGACTCCAAGGAGCATATTCCTGAGGAGAGGAGATCCCTGCAGCAGCAATTTGCAGACACATGGCTCAGGCAAAGAAGGCAGCGGCCACGCAACAGGGTTTGGTCAGCTGCACACTGCACACCTGGGGACAGTCCAGGGCACCTGGGAACCCTGATGGGCAGGCACATGGGTATCCAGTTAGGTGATGGTGGTGACCAGGAGAGCATCAGCAGAAGGGCAGCATGCCCATGAAAGAGAGCAGGGGCTTCCCAAGGGGGCAGCACCAGGACATCATGTGAGCCTGGCTGTCCCATGGGTTCCCAGAGGTGGTCCCAGATCGGCTTATGTTAACATCCGGCCTGAGCACCTGAACAGGAACTGCTGGCGCTTGGGCAGCAAACTTTATCAGTGAATAATCGCATAATAATAGCAGACATGTGGACATGGCAATAGAATATAGCAGATAGTTGTTGGAATTCTTTAAAGAGCTTAGAGTTTTCAGTTTTGAAAATTGCTGCAACATAGAAAGCAAATTATCCCCAAGTTTAGGAATAGAAATTAAATTTAAAGATCATTGCATTCAACAGAAAAGGACACTATTTTCATAGAAAGCTTTAGAGTTTCCCATTAGTGGAAGACAATTTTAAAATTAATTTTTTCCTGTAATCATAGACAGTGTCAGAATGCACAAACAGGTGTTTAGAATTGCATACAAATCATGGAGCTACTTTCATTTTCTTGTTCAGCCTCCACGAGTTACCAGAGATGTCAGAGGAAGTGTTAAAATGCACTGTATATATTTGCATGTAAAATTAAATGCAAACTCACAAGAAACTGATTTCTGCAAAGTTATATCTTTTTCGAGAAGTTGTTTTGCAAGATTCGTCAGCTTACATGTACTACAATTTACATCTTGAAATAATTCATCAGTGACTTCTTTCAGTGCGGTCATAGACTATGAAATAGTTTTAGCAGCTCCCACAACAGTGGCTTTGGCAGAAAGACCTTTCTCAAAATTAGAGATTATCAAAATTTTTTTGTGATCTTGTATTTGCCAAGAGCTTTCAATTATATTGAAAGTGAAGCTGCTAAATATATACATTTTGGTGATCTCATATATGAATACGTAGAAAAGCAAATGAGAAAAATTGTATGATCATCAAAATAACACACTAATAAAATACTTTGTGTTATGTAAAATGGTAACACCAACATATTCTTTTTTGCTATTTGAAAAGTTTTCGTTACTTGTGTAATACTGTTAACTCTCTAATTATAAGTAATCCCTGTATTATAAATACTAAAATAATTTAAAGGGAAAAAAACCCTTTATATTACCTTTATAATACCTTTGACAGCTCTTTTCCTCTATTTGGACAAGGGGCCCTGCATTTTCACTGTGTTCTGGGCCCTGCAAATAGTGTAACTGCTCCCACCATAAAGGCCTCCATGGTGTGCCTCTCCCTTGTAAACAAAGCAGCCCTTACCTTGTAGCTTTGTAGGTTTTTTGCTCTACTAATATTCTTTCCTTTGCTCACTCTGCTTCAGGCTTCAACACTTGGAACTCTTCAGCTTCAGGGCTTTTATCCTGGCTGTTTTTTTCTGCCTGGCATGCTCTCTCCCATGTACCCACATAGCTCACACTGCCATCTCTCCAAAGTCTTTGCTGAAATATCACCTTAATGAGCTCCCTGATCACCCAGTTAAACCTGCAGCAGGTCCCTCTTCCTGCTACTGACCCTACAACCTTCCTCTGAATTTTCTTTTTACTCCCACAGTACTTATCACCTTTTGGCTGCAATTTTTAAAATATATTTTATTGATTATGCTATTACAGTTGTCCCATTTCTTTTCTTCGCTTTATTCCTCTCCGCCCTGCACACCCCCTACAGCATGCCCCCCACCCTTAGTTCACATGTAAGTTTTTTGACTTCTCCATTTTCTATACTATTCTTAACCTCCCCTTGTCTATTTTGTACCTACTATTTATGCTTCTTATTTCCTGTACCTTTTCCCCTATTCTCCCCCCTCCACCTCCCTGCTGATAACCCTCCATGTGATCTCCATTTCTGTGATTCTGTATCTGTTCTAGTTGTTTGCTTTTGTTTTTAGGTTCAGCTGTTGATAGTTGTGAGTTTTTTGTCATTTTACTGTTCATAATTTTGATCATCTTCTTTTTCTTAGATAAGTCCCTTTAACACTTCATATAATAAGGGCTTGGTAATGATGAACTCCTTTAACTTGACCTTATCTGGGAAGCACTTTATCTGCCCTTCCATTCTGAATGACAGCTTTGCTGGATAGTCATCTTGGAGGTAGGTCCTTGCCTTTACCGACTTGGAATACTTCTTTCCAGCCCCTTCTTGCCTGTAAGGTCTCTTTTGAGAAATCAGCTGCTAGTCTTATGGGAACTCCTTTGTAGGTAACTTTCTCCTTTTCTCTTGCTGGTTTTAGGATTCTCTCCTTCTCTTTAATCTTGGGTAATATGATTATGACGTGCCTTGGTGTGTGCTTCCTTGGGTCCAACTTTTTTTTTTTTTAATGTATCATGTCTGTTGTACATGATCTGTCTCAAAACATCAGCCTCATGGGGACAAGAACCTGTTCTGTTCACTGATGATTCCCAAGCACCTGTAATGGTGCTGGCACAAAGTAGATGCCCAGTGAATATTTGTGGGATGAATGAATTCTGAAACTACTAGATAAACATGCAGTTGCTATTTGCAAGCCAAGGTTATTCACATAACTGCAATGTCTTATTCTTTGTTGTGCAGTAAGCAAATTAGATTCTTGACTCCTCAAATTGTTTATAGCTAATGCTTTTGTATTTCCATCTACTTTAATTAATGAAATTCCCATTACAGAGCCATACACTCAATGCATTCTAATTAAATCATGTTTACCTGTAATTGTTGCATATTTAGAGCCTGAAAAGACTTTCAGAATGCTAAAAACTTTGTTGTAAAAGCTCAAACAGCTGAAATAAAAGAAAGCCCCAGTGACAATTCTTCTTTACTTGTTAAGAATATTTATCTCCTCTGAGACCCTGTTTTGTCTCAACCTAAATGATAAGATAATGGTAAGTGCAGTATGTTTTCACTTAGGAGTGTCTGTATTTTCATTCTGAATTTGGGTACACAGCCACTTGTGTTAGGAATTATTTGTATTCATAGACAAAATATTCTTCATGCATAGCTTTGTAGAGATTCAAATGTATATTTACTGGCTAGGATCTTTGAAAATCAATATTCTTTTACTTCTGATTTAATTTTGATCAGTTTATTGTGATAACACCAAATTTTCATCTTACTGACACAAAAATCAGGATTATTGTTACAATTAGGATGTATCCTTTTTTAAAGAAATGTTGACTTGTGCTGCATGCCACTTTAAACAAATGAAACTGCTTCCTTAATGGGAGAAATTGTTTCTGAAAGTTGCTATGCTATCTATGTTTTTAGTAGAGTGTTTATATCAAGACAATAAAATTTGGATTTCCAGGGAAGCCACCAGAATAATGAAACACTTAAGTAACACTGTTTTCTAAATGTTGATATGACATAAAACTTGATTACCTTCTTTAAATGTAATTAAAGGATGAAAATCATGGCAACAGTCTCATATTATATGAGATGAAGGCATGGTCCCAAAATTTTTCCAATTTTTATGTGATGTTAATATTATATGACTAAAATTATAGGAGTGATATGAATCAAAATTTTAGGGTACTAAGAGATACTAAGACAGATACTAAAAAGTTGTTACTTGTGTAGTTTCCCAATCTACAATATTTTATTTTACCTTGTCAACCAGCCTAACTGGTCACATGGAAAAATGACCAGTCAAATATTAGTCTCCGGGATTTTCTCAGTGACAAGAGGTAGCAACCTCTTGAGGTGTTAAATCAAAGAAAAATGAATTTACTGGCTTATGTTACTAGGAAGTTTAGAAATGTGTGGATTTCCATCTCAGTTTCCTCTATGTGACTGGCACGTCCAAGTTTACAAGCTTGCAGAACCAGGACCTTATCCTTCCTATGAGCTTAAGTAGAATATCCACGTGAGGACTGCGGAGTCACATGCCCATCCCCAAACCAATCACTATTTCTAGAGGTTGGAGCATGCTTTTTACCTAGGTACCCCCAACCTGTTTGATAGTCCCACCTGTATCACCTGGAGATTGGGAGAGGTTCTGCCAAAGGACAGGATGTTGGTGATACCACGAAAAGAGGGATAAGAAAGCAAACTGGACAGATAAACCTCTGCCTAGAGTTACTAGGCAAAGTAAACAAAGCCAAATCAATTTGCAAATAATGATAACATAAATAGATCTTTGGGGTGGAGATATATCTATATATACACACACAATGTGTATATACACACACATATACACATACAATGTGTATATATATACCCTATACATAGATAGATAGATGATAGATAGATAGATAGATAGATCGATCTCCGCCCCAAAGATACATTTTTTATTGCCTTTACAGAGGGAGGAAGGGAGAGAGAAACATCTATATGAAAGAGAAACATCGATAGGTTGCTTCCCTTATGTGCCTGGACCAGGAGTCAAGCCCACAACCTAGGTATGTGCCCTGACCAGGAATCAAACCCAGAACATTTCAGTTACGTGATGACACTCCAACCAACTGAGCCACACTAGCCAGGGCCCAATGAGATATTTAAGAGTTGAAAACTTTCAGGGGTGACTATAGAAATTAAAGGATAAGAATAGGGCTTGTTCCCATTTTGACTGTCCTTCTGTGGTATCTAATAATTAACCCATCTATTTAACAATGGGAAGTTTACAGATGTCATTATATTTGAGGTTGGCATAGACATTGAGATATTTTACATACATACACATGCATTAGCTGTGTCAGTGAGGTGTTAAAGATAACAAGCATTTATTATCTCACATGAAAGAAACCTGGAAGTAGGCAGTCCAAGGCTGCATTGGTAGCTCCGTGGCCACTGGGGACCCAGGTTCCTTCTCTCTTATTGTTTCATTCTTATCACATCATGTTGTGGTACAACATGGCTACTTGAATTTCAGCCCAAAGATGCTCCTTCTAGGCAGCAGGAGAGAGTAGGGGTGGGTTGCAGCTATTCCTTTTTAGATAATTACTGGCAGTCTCACACAAAATTTCCATGTAGATCTTAGTCTTGCGACCACACTAAGCAGTAAGTGAGGCAGGGATGTGTACAGGCACACCCTGTTTTATTGCACTTCCCTGTATTGCATGTCAGATGTTGTGGGGTTTTTTGTTTGTTGCATAATGAAGGCAGGACTCTTCACCACAAAAAGATTATAATTCACTTTATTGCAATACTCTCTTCATAGCCACGGTCTGGAACCAGACTCACAATATCTTTGAGGTATGCCTGCTATTCTTTTAGTTGGGTGCCCAACTAGAATTTGGGGTTTGGTTATTAAGTAAGAGGGGGAGAATGACTATTGAGAGACAACCAAGAGTGTCTACCTATAGTTTATCTCCTAAAACATACAACAAACATTGTTCATTGAGTTTGAATATCATGTTTCTCAAGTTAGGAAAGTCCTTCTATCTCTGGATTTGTGCTTGTGTTGCCCTTAAGCGCTCCCTTCCTCCTCTTGCCTGAGTCCTCAGATATGCTGTAAGGTGTTTCCTGGGGCTTCTCAGAATCCTGGCATGTACTGACTTCCCTGGAGCACATGTGTGCACTGATCTGGGCAGTGAGTCTCTACACTAATTCCACATGTGGCCACTGCTTCTCACACACTGTTCCTGTAACTCCCGCCTTCTGCCCTAAATGAATTGAGAGATGAGAGTTGTTTATGATGGATGAAAGAAAGGCTGCTTCATTTCTGTCCTAACAGCTGGTACCTTGTGTGTCTCTTCTAAAACTAAGGCTTAGATATATTAAATACAGTATCATTTTCTCTCATCAAAAAAATATTGAGTATTCCCTTGGCCGGCATGGCCCAGTTGGTTGGGCATCATCCCACAGGGTGAAAGGTCACTGTTTGATTCCCTGTTGAGGCACATTCCTGGGCTGCGGTGGGTTCAGTCTTTGGTCAGGGCATACAAGAAGCAGCCAATCGATGTTTCCCTCTCACTTTCTCCCTTTCTTCACCCTTCTCTAAAAATAAATAAATAAAATCTTTAAAAAGTATTGAGTATAACTTCTGTTTCACCTCACACATTGCAAATCCTGTAAGGAGCAATAAGAGTACAACAGGGTTGTATGTTAAGTAGCTTCAGATAAATTTATTAAAGTGTAGGTCTGGTAAAAGTAGTTCTCCTTAGAGGTTACTTGGCAAAATAAGTAATGAGCAGAGGTTCAGAAATATCTGAGTGATAAAACCATCATTCTTCTTTGTTAGACATATAAAAATACAGAATATATTTTATTTGAAATGTAAACATGTTCAAGTATGTTTAAGGCCTCACTGTGATGAGTCATATATCAAAATTTTAGCATACTGAAAAAAAAAGTCGTTTGGCAGTTTACCTCATGTTTTCAATCTCTCCAAGATTGGAGGTGTGGACAAAAATGGGAGTGTAAAACTTCCTTAATAAAATTCTTCTTGAGCATGATTCTGAGTGATTCATTACAGTGACCCTAAACCAAACCAAAGGGCAGCGTATCTCCGTATGGCCATCATGTTCGAAAATAATGTCAATGGTTACTTTGGGGAAGTTAGTGGTTTTAAAAAATTGAGCATAGAAAGACTCATTTTCTTTAGTTTTAAGTTTGGGTTTCCCTTGACTAAAATTCACCACTCAGACTTTTATCTCCAGTTCAGTCTGCCTCTCACTTCATCTCCTATTTCACTTCCAGTGAGGGTGGTCAGATTTAGCAAATGAAAACACAGGGCAACAGGTAAATTTGGATTTCTGGTCAACAATGAATACATTTTTACTATAAATATGTCCCAAATGTGCATAAGTTATGCTTATCCTAGAAAGTATTTGTTATTTAGCTGAAATTCAAACTTAACTGTATTTTATCTGGCAACCCTACTTCCAGCTCTTTTTCCTGTCGTCTTGTCTGTTTACAGGGTGGGGCAAACGTAGGTTTACAGTTGTGAGTACATGAAACATTGAGTTTACTCTTGTATTATTATTCATTAGTTATTGTATTATTTTCCATATGAACAACTGTAAACCTACTTTTGCCCCCCCCATATTTTCTTCATTAAAGTTCACATTTGCATCAGCTGATTTCTTCTGTCCCTGCATTTTCCTCTGCCCGTGGCCATTTCCATCTGGATGGTGTTCTCGCCTCACTGTGTTGGTTTATCAGCCGAAGGCATTTCACTCCTGATCTATTTGCACCCTGAAAATGTTTATGCTTGAAACTTTGATGTTGTTTTGAGCTATCTTTTACCCATGTCCCCTGTATTTTGTCCTGTCCATTCTTCCTTCACAGTATGTTTTTCCCTGCCTTCTTCCTTCTCTTTCCCTCCCTCTCACTGTCTCTTTCCTGATTGACCCTGTCTGTCCATTCCCCTGCACTACCCTCAGTTCAGGTCTGTGCCCACAGGTGGTTCCCGCTTACCTGCCCTCTGGCCTTTCTAGCTGGCCTCCTGCTCTAGGCTCTTGCTACTGAAGATGTTTTTACACTCCTGGTTAATCATTTTAAACTATTGCATCAAATTTTATTCCCTCCCAGCCGAAAACTTTCAATGACTCACGGTTGTTTTCAGAATGAAGTGTAAGCCCCTTATTCGAGGCCTCCCATGCAAGGCTTTCCAGAATTGGCCTCTGCCTAGTTCTCTCATCTCAGTTACTTTACCTCAGTGATTGTCAACCAGTGTGCCCCAAGAATTTTTAAAACAGGCAATACCTGACTGTTTAGTCAGCGCCGCTGACCTCTTTTTTCCTTAGACTGTCAAATAAAAAATGACACAGCGAACACAGTAGCCATTGGCTGTGTATGAATCAAAATTATACCTATTTTTTGTCAGATTGGGAAAAAATTATAATATAATTTTTGGTGTGCCACAGAATTTTAGTAATTAGTTGGTGTGTGCCAGGAGATGAAAAACGTTGAGAAGCACTGCCTGGTGTCAGTGTGTGCCGCCCTGTCAGATCCACTCGCCCTTTCACCACAGGGCACTATTGAAAACCCCTTCGGAGATGCTTTAAATTATGTCATCATTCACCCTGCAGATTAAAAGGAAGTATTATCTTAGTTCACATCACTCTATTAGTAAATGTCACATAAAGTTTATCCTAATAAAAATGTATATAAATACAAAGAAATGTTTTAATTTTCCCCATTTACCAAATGACACACAGTTTCTTGTACTTTGAATTAATTAGGTAATAAAAACATGATTTGTTAACAAAATTTAAAAAGGTATCACGTCATATTTGGCTTTGCGACCAAACGCACAGGACATGTTTGTTCCTGTCAGACTGCGTAACAGCAGCATTTCATGACCTGATGTTTGTTAATTCTTGCATTTTGTGCTTTAAAATCCACTTTCTCATAATTCTAAACATTTTTATACCTTGTACAGCATATTTCTAAAGGATGAGACAAGAAAGTAGGTTTCATATTACTGTTTCCAAATATTTTCTACAGTGACTATATTTCAGAATTCGATAGTCTTCATTCACATAAATAAAAAGCCAGATTACATACAGCCCTGCACTTCTTCCTCATGACTCCCTGCGTGTCTGTTGTAGGAGCCCAAGGCTCCGGAGGGCGTCGCGGGCGTGTCCTCCACCACACTGCTCTTTGTGGGCTTGGCTTGGTCACAAAATACTGTAGCAGCTTCTTGCGGGGCTGGTTGGTTCCTGCGATGCCTCTTTTCTCCCGGGTCATAATACATTTAATAAATAATAAGTTTCCTGGTCCCTGGTCTATACTTATCAAGATGAAAATAGATTCTGTTAATCTTGCACTGCAGTCTTCTGAGTTAATTGTCACAATTGGTGCTGATCAGATGACATAATTCATAGAGGAAGCTTAAAATTGTCAGATGGTTTCAGTACATCATTTCCTGTCTTTCCTTTTCTACCTATTCTCTGTCCTGGCAGGTTGACCTATGAGCTCATCAATCTGCTTCCTGCCCTCTGGCTTCTGAGTGGGTCCAGCCAATGGAAAGCCCCAGCAGGAGATCAGATGAGAAGGGAAAATGAAGTCAGATTATTCTTTCCCCCAGCTTTCTTCCTGCAAGGTCACCTTGGATTGGCAGTTTTCTTCATTCTGAAGATCAATGACTTCTCAAGGCAGCCTAATCTTTATATAATGTTGTCCCCTTCTGAACTCCAGTAACCTTTCTTTCCCGCTGTGCCTTCAGGCCAAGGGGTGGTAACAGATCCACTAAGACTATTCTTGTGGCTCCCCTGTGTGTCCCACGTCTTTGTAAAAATTTCCTCAATGAATGGAGTGTCCCATCTATTTCCTGTTTGGATCCTCACTGACGCAGTGCTTTACATGGAGTAACCACTTTAATCCCTTCACCAATGCTATGAAGTAAGTACAAATAGTATCCTCATTCGAAGGCAAGGGAAAGGAAAGCACAGAAACACTATGTGACCCGCAAAGATCGCAGGACTAACACGTGATAGAGCCAGGACTCGCCTGCCTTGAGGCTACATGACCTTAAGTGTCTGCTATTCCCAAGTATGCTGATATGAGTGATAATAGTGTTTCACCATTGTTTTCGGAATATTCACAGAGCAAAATATACTAAAGTTAAGTACGTCGACAGATAGGGTTGATCAAATTATCACCAGTGTCCTCTCCCCATGTAGCATTTTCATCTTAATACTTCAAAAGATAGTAATCTTTTTACTTTACCCGGGAAAGATTAGAAGAATGATACTCTTTTGTGTTAAAGAATAAGAAACTCAAAATTTACTTATTACCCTCTGCTCTGTTGAAAAAACTCCTTTGCCAACCATTAAGTATTTGCTTAAAAATATGAACTCTTCAAAGGCTTGAATTTAGCTTCTTGCTGTTCTTAAGAGCCTGACACTAGCAGTTGGGATTCACTTCTCACAATGACCTACTTTTGGCATCATTTTGGTCCTGTCAGTTGTTCCCAGAACTGATGTACTCATCATTTTCTTGTCTTCTGTGTGTTGGGAGATGTCTTCTGCCCTGCCCCTGCATCCACCACTCACTCTTCATTGTTCATCGTTCCCCGTGTTCTGGGGTGTGACCTGTCACATTTTCCGTCCCCTTGGCCTTGTGTTGCGTGCCGCCTTTGACTGCAGCTGCAGTATGTTGATTCTGGACTGCAGGTGCCCTTGGTCACTATAATATGCTGCTTCTGGATGACTTATTTGGCAGTTACATTTTTTTCCAACATAGCAGCTTCCCAATGTGTAGCTTCTTTTATTCATGCTAAAATACTGAAAATAAAGAAACAGCCCTGTTACAGTTCCTGTGGGATCCTTGGATCATTAAAACTTCATGGAGTGATAGTCTGTAATTATTCTGGTCTCAGGTATACACAAATCTTAAAAATGCACTTGCTTTTTGGGAACTCAAAGAAGAAAAAACCTACATTTATGATTCAGGTGTTCTTGTTGTTAAAAATAGTACCTTTGAATGAGTGGCTGTTCATACTTTGGGTTTTGGGTGGTTATTCTGTAGCGAAGGTCTTGTTCTTGACAAATTTGCTTCCTAGTCATTTTTTCTAACGTGGGCGGTCAGGTCATGGGAGAAGGCCAGAGTTTCTTGGCAGTTCCCTCTTCTTGTTGCCCGGAACCCCGCACAATATTACTGTGGGCTTAAACTGCCAAACTAGGGAATTTGACCAGAAATTCAAATCTGTGAGCACAAGCAATCATTTATATTTTCTCAAACTACTTACCTTAGTGTTTTATTCTAGATTCATTCTGAAATAAACTGGAGCTTTATGGTTATAAGAAAGCTGCTTACTGAAGTGTTTTAGCTTTCCCATGTGATTTGGCGTAAATAGCATCTTTTTGGTCAAATGTTTTTGCATGAAGAGAGTATATTTTAAGTGCATTTTCAAAGATCTGCTCAAATAACTAGGAAAATCTGGTTACACCTACTTTTTAGGACAGATTTCCAAAAAAATAAGAAAAAGCAATGTGGTGGTATTTTTTTTTTTACTAAAAGCTGCCATTTTATGTATATTTGAGATCTAGACAGATTAAGCCAAATATGATTTACTCCATTGTCCTGGCAAAGAATTAAGGAGATGACATGTGGAGTTATTTTGTTTATGTTCATCAAAAGGCTCTTTCATCTGCCATCCAAATAAGGAATATTTAAGTACATCAATGTTTTAAAAATCTAACCCTCATTAAAAAAAGAAAATCTAAAAGAATTGTCATTGATCAACTAAAACAAAAATAAACTTATATAGCAGGTTTACTACATTATATTCTTAGTTTTAATATCTGTGAGTTTAATTTGCAACAAAAGAAGAATAAGTACAGAGATTGCCCCAACTGAGGAGAATAGAAATAAAAGTTCTTCTAGGGATTTGAATTCTGTGCTGAAGGAGCTCCAGCCATTCACCCACTGCAGCCGCCTTCAGTTTTGTCTGTTCACAACTGCACTGGTCCACTTGGGGTTGGATCCAGCATGAGGAATACTCTGTATCTTTCCACTTCTTCCCCTGTCGTATCATACACTTAGCAAAACGCCTCGTCTTGTTAAACCTAATCACCCTCCTACTCCATACTTACACTCAGTTCACTGAATATTGCTAGAGAAAAGCATTAATTGTGTTGATTGGTCTCACTATAAACTCATGCCCACTTATCTCAAATGGGCACTCATTATAGCTTTACAGTCCTAATACACTTTCCTGGTATGTTTGCTTTCTCGCTCTCAGTGATGACGGTTTCCCAATTTAATTCTCAGGTGAACTGTATTCCTTTCCCTTTCTCTGACTCGCAGCTGTTTCATATTTCACTGAGTGAATCGACCCAATCAGACAAGTACTACCTCATTCTCCCACCACGAAACCTGCCAGCCTGCATCTGTTCCTAACTCTGTGGTTGGCGTCCTGCTACAATACTCAGAGCTCCCCTCCCTGCCAAAGGCCAGTCCTCCACTCATTCACTGAGGCCGTCTTCTCTTGCCTTCTCAAGTATAGTGCACTTAGAATTTTCTTCTTTTTGTACCTTCATTGATTTTTAGAATCTATGGGGTCTTTCTCATCAGTACATTTTTGTATCTTCTATCTTAAAACAAAACTGATGCCCATGATTTACCCTTCTAGCTATTCCCTATTTCTGTCCTCCCTTTTCCCAGGAAAACTACCTGAAAACAATCATCTGTCCTCTTCTGTGTACTTTTCATGTTCTACTTATTCCTTGACCCTCTCCAGTTGGACTTCTGTTTTCTCTAAAACAGAGACTGTTTTAGAGAAAACAGTCTGCTCTTTGAGACTGCTCTTGTTAAGGTCATTAGTGACCTTCATTTTGTCAAGAACTATGGCCACATGCCCATACTTGTGTTACTTGATTGTTTGAGCAGCATTTGGCAGGGCTAACTTTATCTTCTTCTTTGAAACATTGTTTAAGTACTGATTTTCATAACATCACACTGTGGTGCCTATGGAGGCACTACCTAGGTCTTCCTTCATGTGATTTGGCTACAGAGTGATAGCCTTCATCTACCATACTCTTAGATCCAACACAGTGGATGCACAGCCCAGGCTTTCTCACAGTATTCTTCGACATTAACTGAGCGTGATGGGGGTACTAGAACTCAGACATTCTTTCACTACGTGAGATTTTTCTAATAGACACATTGGATCAGGAAGTCCCCATTGGCCAACCCAAGTCTCTCTAGAACCAAGCTGTGGCCTGAAGTTCTTCCAATCCAATCCTTCCATCCCTCTTTTTTTTTTTTCCACAGATGTCAGACCTGTATAATATCTGAAACTCTCGTTATCTATAGCTGCTCCCTCCTCTTTTATATATCTCTTGTATGTCTAATCCCATTTTGGTTTCATCTACCCAGAGGATCCAAATGGACTCACGCACTATCCTATTCCCTTACTCATTTGGCGGTTCTTGTCTCCAATGCCTCCTCTTTTCCATAAACTCTTAACATTCTTAGCTTCATCCTTGGACCAATTCTTCTTGATGCCTTTGGGTTGTCATTCAGCCCCATGGCTTTAAATATAATCTTTGTGTCATTGACTAGCAAATCTGTATCTCCAGCTCTAATTTCTCCCCAGAACTCCAGAGTTCTACATCTGATCATGTTCTTGACATCTCTACTTGGTTATTTAATGGTCATCCAAAGGGTAACATATTTTGGGGAACTCTTGGTCCTCATCCAAATCTGGCCTCCTTCAGTGCCCTTAGCTCAGTAAATTGCTGCAGTCATTCTTGGTGGCTCTCTTCCTCATCTCCCATTAGCAGGTATTACAGACTAACCTGTAAAGTATGTGACAAATTGATTCATTTTTCTTCTTCACTGTTGCCACCCTAATCAGTGTTGTAGCAACCCTCCAATCCAATGTTCTGTTGCCCACTCATAGTCCATTCTCCACTCATTTTAAAAGTTCACTTTTAAAAATGTAAACTTTTACAGTGAACTTTTAAAAATGTAAATCAGATCCAGTCATTCCCCTGTTTACAGTACTACACAATGTTTTTGTTGAACTTTGAATAAAACCCAGATTCCCTTACGTTGTTTGTAAAACTCTATCAGGGGTGTCCAACCTGGGGTCCACGGGCTGCATGAGACCCAGGATGGCCAGGAATGCTGCCCAACACAAAATTGTAAATTTACTTAAAACATTATGAAATTTTTTTTTGTGTTTACATGTCACAATGTATTTAATGTGTGGCCCAAGACAATTCTTCTTCCAATGTGGCCCAGAGACGCCAAAAGGTTGGACACCCCTGCATAAGACTGGCCTCGCCTGGACCCTCAGATCTACCTTTTCCTTCCTCTTACCCCCAACACAGTAGTCTTCTTTCTCTTCCTAGGAAAAGCCAAGGTTGTTCTTGCCTTTGGGCCCAATTATCTAGGTATTGTTCCTCCTTGTCACTAAGATCTTAGCTTAAATATTACCTCCGCAGAGAGGCCTTCTCTGACTTCTCAGTCTAAATAATGTATCTAGTTGCTTTCTAGCTCATCACCGTATTTTCATTTTCTTCATAACACTTATATTTTCTGATCTTTTTCTTTTTTTACTTTCCTTCTGTTTCCCTCACCTAGAATATAAGCTCCATGAAACCAGGATCCTTTTGGTCTTGTTCATTGCTCCATTCCCAGCACTTCAGTGAGGGCCTGGTATGTAGTAAGAAGCATTCATAAATATCTGTAGAATGAGTGGATTGACAGAACTTCATTTTTTCACCTCCATGAATATATTTGGTTCTCTGAAAGAAAAAGTAGTGAATTTTTCTAACTCTATACTTCTGAACTTGGAGCTTTCATTATATTCATCATTCCCCCAAAATGTAATTTTCCTTGAATATACATAATTCCAACAGTGTTAAAATCTCATTATCATGAGTTCCATAGGGCCTGCCATTGGCTTTGTTACAGTGGAATTTCTCACAAAGCCAGAGATTGCATTTCCAGTCTACAGAAACTTGGGATAAAACAGCCGATTCTCTGTTTCTCTCTGGAATTGTGAAGAGAAAAACTCTGACTCTGAAATGGAAAGTGAGTGATATCTAGGTAATCTGCCTGCCTTGTGCAAATGGAATGTTCACTTTGGGTTCTGTGCTTGTTTCTTACTGAATGATTTGAGTATTGGAGGAAGAAGTAGTCGAGGAAGAGAGAAAAATGAAAAGGCAATTACTATTTGGTGACTAGAAAATTTCCGAGAGTTAAACAGTGTTCTCTCCTACATTGTGTAACATGAAAGGGTCATGATCAGGCGCTATTTTTGCACATGAGAATATACAAGAACAAGGTCCAGAAAATGAAGTAAGACAAAACAGAACACAGTTCCTGTTATGAAGTATTTGGTGCTGACAGCTTGTTGTAAACAGAGCAGTGGAGGTTTTTTGTTTTTGTTTTTAATTGTATATTCTGAAATGTGGAAACAGCTTTGTTATATTAGAAGTTCTTTCTTTCATTGTAATGGTAATTGTGTTCAAATCAGACCATCAAATTTGTATTTTAATGGCTCAAATGTTATAGCCATATAAATGCTATGTTATATAAAAATGTCTTGAGTTTTCAAAGTCATTTATTAAGAATTTTTTCTAGCTCTCTCAGACAGAAATATTTATGCCCTCTCCTTTGTACCCGTAATATGCAACATATGGCCTTTGTCGTTTTGTAACTGTACTTTTCTGTCCATATCCTGTATATACCAAGCACAAGGGCTGCATTTCATTCATTTTTGCATTTTCTACCTGTACTCCTCATTAAACTCCTCACCTTACCTAATATAATGGCTCTTGGGAAAAGGGGGTTTATGGAATGGTAGTGTCTATTTCTAGAGCTAGTTTATTACTTATGTCATCCACTGCATCTTTTTCTGCTCTTTTTAGCAAAGCTCCTTGCTTAATGCCAGTTATTTCTAGTCTTTGTTAAGCTATCAAAGTAGAGTAGGAAATTCCCTTCTCCCCAGCCTGTTATATTGCATTCTCCTGTAGTTCTTAGATTGTCTTCATTGATAAACCCATCTTATTTTCCTCCACAATGAGTATAATCTGCCCATCAAAAAAATCACCTGACCTACTTCCTTTCTACAGTTTTATGTACGTCTCAGTGGATTCTGCATTGGTGTTGTCTTATTTATCTTTCCCCACCGGTTATCTTACTGAACTGTAGGTTGTTGGAAGGCCAGTCTAAACCACTCAGTGCGTACTCAGTGAAAGCACCGGGGTAAATACAGTGGGAGATACTGACAAATAGTAGGGAACTGATAGTTCACTTGGGGAATTAGAACTCACTCTATTTGCTCTATTTGAGATGCCAGAACTTGTAAGACATAATATTGAGTTGTTAATAGCTTTCATGCAAGAAAAGAGCCCATGCCATGTGATGTCTATGTGCTGATGTAAAACATCTTAAGTTCAGAAACAGGCATTCTGGATGATATTCCAGGGAGATGGAATGACATATTCCATATGCCTAAGGGAATTTAAGAGAAAGCCAAAGTATCTAGAAGCTCTTAGGAGAGACGACTCTTTTAGTTTTTCTCCCGTCCTCCTTGTCCTCTCCCCACCATTACCCTTCCCAGACACCCCTGCTATAAGGTAAACATCAGTGAAGATAATACCTCCCTAATGCTTCCCTTAAAGTGATGTAAGGTAAACAAATTAATTGAGTTCTCTAAAGAGGGACGCTGAGATATCATAAATTTGTAAATGTAAATTCATACATAGTACGAACAGCACTGTTTTCTACACAAGTGGGCACTGACTGTATAGGCCAATTAAATGATGGCTCCCTTTCGTTCCTGATGTGTTTTTATAACAGTAGAACTGTAATTGTATATACAGACCAATGTTTGGGCCAAGTCTGTCTTTACAAAGATCTTAATTGAAAATTTAGCCCATTATATTGTTTCAACATGTGCTTTGTTATTTATTTTTTCCTTCTGGAATACTGCTTTCATTTGTTTGTTGAACCCCCCTCCCCTCATCATGGTGACTGTCGGGAGAAAACACTGCTTGCCTGGCAAAGGGTGCTGGGCCTCACGTGACTTCTTTCTTCTAAATTTATTCCATTGTAAAGACTCCAAAATGTTGTATTGAAAGACTCTAAAATGTTAGGGAAACTTAAATAGTTTTAGTTCTTTAAAAATTTAGCCCTTTGCTCATCTTTCAAATGGAATAGTGCTCTAACATGTCTGAGGTTTAGAAAAATTTGGCTCCAGTTGATGAGGGGGGTCTAATATAGGTCTTTGTTGCTGAGTGAAATTCAGTGGTTTTGGCTCATGAGAATTTGTGCAAAATTGTTGGTTCGTTTGATTTGGTTCCTTTTGGACTACACCCATGAAATTTTCTTTGGGTTTAGCTTGGTGATCCCCACCCCACGCCAGACTCAAAGTGGAACACAGTGGGAACATTGAGGTTTATACCTCAAACTATAACTCATCCTAGAGCTTTACCCAGTTTTGAAAAAAAAAGGAGGGAGCCTCAATTTTAAATCTTTGAATGAAATATTTATTGAAACTAAATAATCCTGAAGTTAGTTTCCATCTTAGAGGTCATTTGCCAAACTCTCCACCTGATGATCAATTTCAGAATGTTTCCAAGGATCAGTTTCAGAATGTTTAAATTCTTTCAATAGCTAATTAACTTTCATGCAGGATTCCATATTTGTCCTTTGGTTCAAGCTTGTTGACTTTGTGGTCCAAGTGTGCTATATTTGTATGATTCATTTTTCTTTTTGATCTATCAGGAACCAAGGGAGGTGTATAAAAACTTCCAGATGTGTACATTTCTACTTGTAATTCTGTCAATTTTTGCCTTGTATATTTGGAGGTGATAGTATTTGATCAGAATTGCTTCATCTTTCTGAGAATCTTTCCTTTTCTGATATGCAGTAACTGACTTTATCTGTAACAGTTCTTTATATCCTAAAGTTCATTAAAAAAAAACTTAATCTAAGTCCATGTTGGAAGCGCACAACACACGTAGAGATTACCAAAGGGTCTGAGCCAGAACTCGATAATCAAACACTGATATAACTCACAACGAAATATGAGATGTATTTTCCATCTTTTTATTTTCAAACTTTCCATGCTCTTATGGCTTAGTTGTATCTCTTTGTAATGAAATATTAATTACTTTCACTCTTTATTCAAGTTTTAGTCAATTTAGTGCTTACTGATGTTTGCAGTTATCTCTGTCATATTTACATTCTATGTATCCTGTTTTTTTTCTGTCTTTTTCTCTTTCCCCTCCCCTTTTCCTACCGTCTGTTTTGCTAACTAACTTTTAAAAGTTTATACTGCTTATCTGGAAGTTTTACATTCTTTTTTCTTTTAGTGGTTATCATTAATAATGTATAAGCATACTTGAATTCATAGAGTTTAAAATTAATATTTCTAATCCGATTTATATGATTAATTTTAATAATATTTCTCCCATTTTATCTTATTTATTATTGTTAAGTGTTTTCATTATACCTTGTTTTGATATGATATAAATTAGTCATCATTATATTGTTATTTTATTTTAAAAAAATCAGTAAGTTCCCTGACTGGTGTGGCTCAGTTGGTTGGATGTTGTCCCACAAAGCAAAAGGTTGCCTGTTTGATTCCTGGTCACGGTGTTACAGAACAGAACCAAGGGTGGGGAGGTACGATATACTATTCCCGAAAGGACCCCCCCACTAGGTTCTCTATGCCTGCTGCTGGAGGAAAGACGTCTCTCAATGCCAGAGATTTGTGAAAAGGAAAGGAAATGTTTATTTAAACATTTAAATTTAAAGCTATACAGACTTAAAGTAGTGACCTAATGTCTTCGTTAAAATATCAAAGTCCTTTTGGATTCCATGGACACACACAGTCCTTCCTTCTCCCTCTGCCTTTATCTGGAGTACCATATCTCAGGAAAAGAAGTAGAAGTCTGTGATTCAGGCTCCCCACACCATCAGGTGTGTTGCCACCAGGATCTCCAGCTAATCCAAAGCCATATGGTACCTTCTCATGGCCCACCAGCAAGAGTCCTTTCACCCCTTTTCTTCCAGGCAAAGTCTCTCCTGCTTCCTAAACCACGTGGCAAAAGGGAGTACCCCAAAACCATGTGGTTCTCCCTCACCAAAGCTGTGGGGGTCCCCACTCTGCCAAAGCCACATGGTTCTCCCTCGAATGGCTGCTGAGTCTGGGTTTAGATCCCTGAGCCAATCTTCCTCTGCAGCCCCATTTCCTACTCCTCCTACAATCGGCTACCCTTGCCAGCACTCCTATATCCTTCCAGCTTTACTGGGCTGCCATAGTGAGTCTGGCCAGGCGTGGCCCCATGGCGTGGAGCCAATCATCTCCAAGCTGTCACGCAGGCACTGTAACCAGGGGGAGTTGCCTCCCAGTTACATCTTGGGTAGAAGTCGCTTCCATCCCCCTGGCTCAAAGCATGGCCACAGCTATTTAACAACATATCTATGAAACAAGTTAAAGGTTATAGATATGTTAAATGACCATGCCAGAGGTTAGCTGCAAAGCTGTTGCTGTACAAATCAGCTCTAAATGGCCCTGCTCCATGTGTCCCTTCCCCCAGCTCAAACCTATAGGCGGGGAAGGGTGAGGACATCCTATATATTTTTCTAATGTTTCCTGGACACCTTGAGTTTTGAGGCCCCATTCCAAATCCCTATTTGGGGCCCCCCTCTTGGCTGCACCCTGTTACAAGGGCACATGCCTAGGTTGCAATTTCAGGATATGTGAGAGAGGCATCTGATCAATGTTTCTCTCTCACTATGCTTCTTCTCTCCCCCTTTCTCCCTCCCTTCCCCATTCTCTCCAATCAAATAAATAAATAAATCAGTGAATGTGTGAATTGTCCCATATTTTTTTCAGTTTCTTTGCTCAATGTCCCTTTTCACTTCTTTCTGGTCTCAATTTTCCTCTTCCCAAAGTATATCCTTTGGTAGCTCTTTTAGAGAGTGTCCTTTAATTGTTAGTTCTCAGTATTTATTTCATTTGATTTATATATTTGTTGAATTTTGAATTCTGGGTTGACAGTTATGTTTTCTCAATACTTTGAAGCTATCATCCTATCATCTTTTAATTCTTGCTTTTGAGAAATCTGTTTTAGTTTAATTGGTCTTCCCCCCCCCCCAATTTCCTACACTGTTTTCAAGAGTTTTACTTTGTGTATATGTTCTGTGGTTTCACAATGATATGTTTCCATGTGGATTTATTTGTATTTCTCCTTCTTAGAATTCATTGTGCTTCCTAAATCTGAGGACTTATATCTGTCTTCAGTTCTGGAAAATTCTCTATTTTTTCATTGAAGAATTTTTCTCTTTCATTCTCTTTAATGCCTGGCTTTTTTAAAATCTTCACCTAAGGATATGTATAATGATTTTAGAGAGAGATGAAGGGAGAGAGCAAGAGTGAGAGAAACATCGATCAGTTGCATCCAATATGTGCCCTGCCTGGGGATCAAACTCACAACCTAGGCACATGCCCTGACCGGGAATTGAACCAGCAACCTTTTGCTGTATGAGATGATGTGCCTACCTACTGAGCCACCTGGCTGGGCTTCAGTGCCTCCTTTTATAACTCATATTAAGCATACATTTTCCTTTTTATTCTGTGCTATTTTCTTAGGCTTTAAAAAAATATATATTTTAATCTTTATATTGCTCTTTGTTGCATTTTGGTAATTTTCTCAGATATCTCATCTAATTTACTAATCATTTCTTCATTTATGTCTAACCTGTTTAGCTCTTACATTAACTTTTTAAAATTTCAATGATTATATCTTCATTTTCATAATTTTATTTGGTCATTTCTTTTCTATCTGTTCTGCTTTTCATAGTGTCTTGCTATTATATTTATTATTTATTTTAAGTATTTAGTAATTTTAAACACATGTGCTGTATGATCTTTATGTCAAAAGTTCTTGTGGGTCTGGACCTGCTGTTGGTTACATTTGCTGGCTCTTGGTGGATTGTATCCTTGTGGGTTTCATTATCTTGGATTGTGAGGTTATTTCACAGGGGCTTTGGTTGTTGCAGTCTTATACTATAGTAGTAAGGGCCTGCCACTATAGACTAGGTTTATTTTTGCTTCTGCCTGCTATCCCAGAGCTATCATCAGCTTCAAAATACTTTTTATATTAATTTCAGTAATTGAGAAATGCAGACCAGGATAGATCAATGGTTACTAAAGCTGAAGGAAGACCTTTTCTTTTCCCACCCATTGTTCAGGCAAAAACAGGTGGATTTCATTGTCACTTCCCACGCTGATAGGTAGATATGAAATTTTTTTATTTGCTTTTTGGTCCCAGGTTTATAAAGGGATCTTATTTCCAACTACCCACTTTATCTTGGTCTAAACCCTGGTTATTGATACTAGAATTCTTTTCCTACCCCCAATACTCCCAGGGGGTTGCCCAGCATTAGTTCATGCACTTCTTTTCTTTTTTCTTTTTCTTTTTTTTTGATCTCTAGGTATTTTTTCTAACATTTATTTTTTGTTTTGCAGATTTAGCTAGGTACTTAAATGATATACATTATATTCTGTCCAGAGTCTTTAAGCAGATTTTAGAAGAAGAGATTTCAAGTTTTCCGGCCAGCCAAAAGTGGAAGACTTGGAAGTCTCAGTCATTACATATTTCCCTGTTCTGTACTGATGCAACTGGTTTGTCTGTTGTTACTATTGAGGTGCAGGACCATTTATTGACATTTTTGTTACTCCTGCCCTTAAATTTGGTGCTGATTCTAGCTTTTGTTTTGCCCTGACTCAGTTATCTAGTATGTTAGTTTTATCTCTCAAAGCTGAGTCATTCATTAATTTGATGTACAAATGATCTTAATTTTTCACGAGTGTTTGGTAAGAATATTAAAACAAAGCAGTCCATTTCAATTTTTTAAACACTAATTTGAAAGAATATATGCACCCCTATGTTCATTGCAACCTTGTTTACATTAGCCAGCATGTGGAAGAAACCCCAGTGCCCATCAATAGATGAGTAGATGAAGCTCTGTTACACATATACAATGGAATATTACTTGGCCATAAAAAAGAATGAAATCTTACCATTTGCAAGAGCATGGATGGACCTAGAGTATTATGCTAAATGAAATGAGTCAGAGAAAGACAAATACTATGTGATTTTGCATATAAGTGGGGGAATCTAAAGAACAAAATAAATGGGCAAACAAAACAGAAACAGACTCATAGATGCAGAGAACAAACTGATGTTTGCCAGAAGGGAGGGGTTTGGGGGGAAGGGGTAAAAAAGTGAAGGGGTTAAGAGTACAAATTGGCAGTTATAAAATAGTTTCAAGGATGTAAAGTACAACGTAGGCAATATAGTCAATAATATTATAATAACTATGTATGCTGCCAGGTGGGAACCGGGAATATTGTGGGAATCCCTTTGTAAAGTATATGATTGTCTAACCACTATGCTATTCACCTGAAACTAATAAAAAACAATATTGAATGTAAATTATAATTGAAAATTTAAAAATTTTTATTGTTGTTCAAGTACAGTTGCCTCCATTTTCCCCTCACCACTCCCCCCTGCCCCACCCATCTCCACCCCCCACCCTTGATCCTACCCCCTTTGGTTTTGTCCATGTGTCCTTTATACATGTTCCTTGATGGCCCTTCCCCTATTTCCCCCCATTATCCTTCTCCCCTCTCTGGTTACTGTCAGTTTGTTCTTTATTTCAGTGTCTCTGTTTATATTTTGCTTGCTTGTTTGTTTTGTTGATTAAGAAGTCACAGTCACATGGCCCAGGGATAAGCCAATAAAGGTCTGTCTGTTGGTGATCGTTGATCAGAACTCTTTGATATTACCTACAAATGTACTCCACTCTGTTATTTATTTCAGCTTACATTTCAACATTTTCCCACTCAGTCCAATTTATTTCCACCACTATTTCTTAAAGTACCTACTATGTGCCGTTGTGTGTAGTGTGTGCACCAGAGACAGAAATAACAATAGGTCACAGTTCCTTCTCTCAGGATTCTCATAGCCTGGTGGAGCAGAAACGCAGGTAAGCAAATAAACCAGTCATATGATTATCTCTCCCTGCATTTTGCTCAGGATCAACTTCTCTCTGACTGATCTGTAGTTTCTGACATTCACCCTCCTTCCTTCGTTTGCTGTGTCATAGAGATATCAGTTAAATTTATACAGTCCATTTCTGGGAAAAGCTTCACAAGGCTAATTTCCACTTCTCTCTCTACTCTTTTTTGAATAAATTCATTTAGGTATTTTATAGTCCTAAATTTGCAAATTATCTTTATATCAGTAAAGAATACTAAAAATATTGAATATACTATGTTACTTTCAGATATTCTTTTCCTTTTTTTGTTCATGTATACTATTTTTCCCCTTAGTTGGAAATCTTTTTCAAAATTTTCTCTTCTCCTAACTTTCCCATAAACGCAGTACAGTATAGATGCCTGACATCAATTTGATCTTTTTTGGCACAGTCCCTTGTGTTGACTTGTTTACCCAGGGTGTCTTACTTGGTCCAGGACTTTGGCTCATTTTTCTTCTGCTGGTGTTTGAAAATTTGTTAGGCAAGCTAATGATTCAACCACATTTACAGTGAAGGAGCTTAACTTAGTTAAGAAATAAGTTTTTATCTGGACTAGAAATTTTGCATTTATCTTTATGCTTTTCTCTCCATAATTCCAAATAACATTCATTAATCAGGAAGTCCTGTCAATATTTCATCTTCAAAGTATTTCATATCTGTCCCCAATATTTTATTTCCCCAGTTAGTGCCCTCATCCACACCCTTATCCTTTAAAAAAAAAAAAAAAGATTTTATTTATTTATTTTTAGATAGAGGGAAAGGGGGGAGAAAGAGAGGGAGAGAAATACCAATGTGTGGTTGCCTCTCACTTGGCCCCCACTGGGGACCTGGCCTGCAATCCAGGCATGTGCCCTGACTGGGAATTGAACCCACAACCCTTTGGTTCACAGCCTGCACTCAATCCACTGAGCCACACCAGCCAGGGCACACACCCTTATCCTTTCTCAGCTAGTAATTGGATAACTTCCTAAATATTTTCCATTTTTGCTCACTTTAATCTTAGTCCTAGGCTTTTCATATTGTGATTTATTATCTAGTATGCAAAAAATCAATTTATTTGTTAGTAGACATTTAATAATATAAAGTAGAAGAGATTGACATTATTAGAGTTTATGGCTGTAAGAAGGGTATATTTTTCATGAAACTTATGTTTTTAAAAAATATATACACCTACCATCTGTAACAGAAGATACTAATAGTAGGGGTATTTGTCATTGGAGAGGTGTCTGTCTAGCATTTGAATGCTTTTCCTATGTTAGAGAACTCTGTATCATATTAATCTTGGTAGGAAGCCTGTCTTGCACTAAAGAAGCTATGAAAAAGCCCAAATTTTGCTTTTCCGGCATCCTGTGCAGCTAGGTTTCTGGCTTGTGACCTAGGCTTGCTTAATCAGATTCCTGGGATGTTGAACTGAGACTGACAGATGCAGGGCAAGTGCGTACCTAGGCTGGTGGTGGTGGCAATGCCCATGACACCAGCAGTTGGATTTTGAGGCAGCAGAGGCTGACAGCCTCAGCACTGGCATACAGTGGTAGCAATGGGATCCTTATTTGAATGGTTCTTGGCATGGTTGGGGCATGGTTCTGGCTGTCCAGCTTCTTTTTTCACTTGCCAATTTTCTGTCTCTGGTACTCTAAACTTGAAGATTTTGTGAGCTACTCCTTTTCCATTCAATCAATTTCTTTTCTGGTTGCTATGGCCTGAATTGTATCTCCTCCAAAATTTGTATGTTGAAACCCTGACACCTGCTCACCTCCAGTTAGGACTGTATATGGACCTAGGGTTGTTAGGAGGTAATTAAGGTTAAATGAGGTCATAAGAGTGGGACAGTAATCCAATAGGGCTATGGTCTTATTTTTTTAAAAAGGGGGAAAAAGAGAGATCTCTCTCTCAGCCATGAGGACACAGTGAGAAGGCAGCTGTCTGCCAGCCAGAAAGAGTTCTCACCAGAAACTGAACCCTGCCAGACCTTGATCTTGGACTTTCCAGCCTCCAGAACTATAAGAAATAAATTTCTGTTGTTTTATCCACCCAGTCTATGGTACTTTATAATGGCAGCCTAAGCTGACAAATGCAGAAATTGGTACCAAGATGTGAGGGATGGCAAAATGCTTTCATGGAGAGAGTGAGGCAGAGCCCCATGGCCTTCTCAGAGTGTCACTGTGGAGTGGGGACTTTGTCACCTAGCTGAGCCTGGGGTAGCTTTTTCTACCCTTTCCAAGTGACTTCCAGGAAAGTGGGCTATCTGCTTTTCACTTACTTCTGCCTGGGCTACTTAAAAAGGCGACTTTAAAGGAAGAGAAGCAAGCAACGTAATTTGCTGTCACTGGCCGCATTTCCACAAGTCTGAGCATGCTGGAGTCCAGGCCCCAGCCAGCACCTGTCACCTCTGCTCTGGTCCAGCCTCCAGCTGGACTACGGGCTCTATGCTGTGATGTCAAAGGTGCCTTAAACATGTCTATTGGAAAATGTACCTCTTAACATCTATTCCTGGAAAATGTACCTCTTAACATCTTATCTGAGGTACAAAGCCTAGTGCCCCGCATGACAGAGATCAGTCAAGCGGCAGGGAAAAATGACAGTTTATTATTACAATTAAAGTTTAAGTAGCTGACTATGAACGAGTAGTAACATTTTTGAAAGAAAATAAACTGAGAATGGACCTGTGTGAAATGTGGAAAATATTTTAAAGTAAAGGAAATGATTCACCACCTCAAAGACGTGGCAGTTATATGAATTATGCAGGTCAGTTTTTAAGTTCTGTGGTGAGCCTCTATGTCTTGGATAAATCCTTATGTGTGTGCTTTGCATCACGCTCACAGATTATTTAATATTAGTATTCAGAGAGAAAGGAACCTCTTGGAATGCTTTTAGCCATTTTCTCTAAGAATCAGAGTGGTGGTGGGGGAAGAGTATGACTTGTGGAGTAGAGTTTTGTTTACATAATGAACGCTTTGTAAAGTAATTAAAAAGTGACCTTTGAAATGTTTGACTTGGTTTGTTTTATTAGATTTTCTCATTTATTTTTTTTTCCTTTGGTCTGTTTTTGCAACTTCGCATAACATCTAAGCCAATGCTTGAAGAGAATATATTTTATCCTTTATTTCATAAATCAAATGTATAGGTGTTAAGTAAAAATAAATTATTTTTAAGAATAAATTTATTCAAATTACTTTCTAGCCACTAACTAAAATAAGGATTTTATGGTATAGTTAAAGTTGCTCAATATTTAATCTTAGGAATAAATGCTTCAATGCTTTTTATAATTTTAGGATTTTTCCAGACAAATTTCATTTTAAGTAGATGCCATTTAAGTACTGAAAGGGAACTTAAATATGTATTCACAAAGTTGTATTATAACATTGAAATTAATAATAAATATTTCTTAAAATTACAATGGAGGGGGTTTTGAGTTGCATTTGCAGTTCTTATTTGAGGAATTTATAGAATAATTAATGAAACTTTGAGCACCTGATGAGGCAGAACAGAAGCATTCAGGGACGGTTACTATGAGGTGCCCTGGAGTTCTGAGTACAAAAATGCTGTGCAACAATTAAACTGGAGGAAAAGTGAAATAATCGTTTCATGAGGAAATGAGCTTCTTATCCCAGGAAGTATCCAAGCAAAGGCTGAATGACCTTATTATATCAATGGTTTTGATAGGTACTGGGTTTCTGGGTCTTAGGTTCAGTAGGGAGAGACTTCCTAGGAGAGACTTCCACGGGCTCCTTGCGCTCGAGGACAAAAATTTCTAACTAGTTCAGTTTGTCATGATTGTGTACCTTTTGTTAGATGAATCAGTGTTTGGACTCATCCTGTGATCACTCTTCTTTTGAAAATAACCAGTAAATAAATTGCTGTGCTTTTCTGATTTCCTAAGCCAAAAGTCAATCACACAGGGGACAAAGAATTAATTCATTTTGTAAGGCATACACAAAGGTTTCTCTAACTCGCTACTTACACTTTAACTCAGGCTGGAGCTGGGGAGACGTAAGCCGGCTGTTGCTGTTTCTTTCCTCTGGATCTCCGTGCTTGTGACTGCACCTGGCTCATAGGCAGCTCATGCTCCTTCTTCACCTGTGGAATTCATCACCAAACAGGCTTCACATGCTGTTGTGTAGTCAGCTCTCATGAAAAATACTATTTTGGGGGTCCACAGGACCCTGATTTATTTAGAAATACCGTGAGAAGATCTGTAATGACAGTTGCTTATACGTGCAACCATCTGCCAGTGAGAAGGGAAGGGTCGGAAAAGAGTTTAAGCCTTTTTAGTCTCAGAATCAAGGCTGCCATCATGTGGGGAAATTAGAGGTAATTGTCATGCCATTGTCTAAGGCTGGGTAATATTTCCAGAGATGGCAATTCTCAGGATAACCAGCTCTCTATTTCTTCTTTCCCAGCCTTCTATCTCCTTGCCCCAAAATGCCAAAATTGAACTCTCTGACCTGCTCCTCCTCATCCCAACAATCCTCTAAAGTCCTTTCATTCTCTGTCTCCTTCCCCTGCTTTATTATTTTTCTTTATAGCAGCTATTACCACATGGTATTATATTATATACAACATTTATTTTACATTTTAAATCGGCATTAATACAGATTACAATTCTTTCCACTAGAATGTAAGCCCCGTGTGGATGGGGACCTGTCTGTACTGGGCACCACTGTGTGCTAGTGCATATTAGATACTAGGAACAGATTTTTCAGCATTTTTATTGGCTCATTTATGTGCTCTAGTGTCAAACAGTATCCATAGAATTAACTTAGAATTTTTGCCTAAATCTGCACCTTCTCACCTATGGGAGTGTTTGTGTTTCCCCTCATCCATTCTCTTGCTGTCATTATAAAAGATTCTCCTCAGTCTGTGCCTTTAGGGGAAGCCAAACCTCACAACTTAAAAATAAATAAATAAAAGGCAATTACTTCCTCAGACTTGCCTGTTTTTTTACTTACTGCTCCTTGTAATCACTTCCCTTCCCAGCTCATGTCTGGGAAGTGACTGTCTACTCTGCTACCTAGGTCCCATTTCCTCCAAAATGCTCTGCAGTTTTATTGGTGCTATATTCAAATTTCATAAATTCCTCCAATCAGCACACTTTTTTCCTAAAGCTTTTCAGCTAACTCTAAAAGTGCCTACATGTGCTCATCCTGACCTTTTCGAGTGTCCAACACCATGCGACTGGCCTGGCTTCTGCTTTGGCTTTAGCAGCATGTGGGTGATCTTCCTGAGGGAACCCTGAGGCTGGCTAGTTTTACTTACGTCTGACTCTGCAGCACACCACCCACCTCCCTGCTTCTTCTCTTCCTGTAATCCACCTACAGTCACCAGCCAAGGACAAACCCTTACAGACCCATACTTAAACAGGTCTTGTTGTCCATAGTATCCCTTGGCAATCCTATTCCAAAAGTTAAATTTCTTTAAATCTGCCCATATTCTACAACACAGGTTTTTCATTGATGTTGGTGTGACTGTTGCTCTGATTTGATCTTCAGAATGATACCAGGTTTAAGTTGAAGAAATTGCTCCAGTGGATTCCAGCCCAAAGCCATGCAAGCCAATATTCATTTTTGACTGCCTGCTGTGTGCAGACATAGTTTCAGGCTCTAAAGACACCAGAGTAAACATAGCAGAGAAAGTCCCTGCTTTCAGGTTGAGTATTTTATTGTCAAGGGGAATTTTTACAAGGATTTCCTCCATTTAATTGGGTTTTAAATTAATATTTAATATATTAAGGCTATGCATTCAGAAACCTATTTCAATCTACAAATCTTATGATTCTATTTTTAAATCTAGTCACTATTACATAAAAGCAAAAATAGTCTCTTTCACTTATTATTTTATTAACATTTGGTTAATTCAAGTTTAAGAGTTAAAATTTCTCTAAAAAAAATTGATTCTGGTTCCAGTGTAGGTAATTCAGCTTGAAACCTCATTTGCGTATTTAATGTATCTGATTTCTCAAACACCTCAACTGCCCAGTGGGGCATAATTGGAACCTAACAAGAAAATCATTCTAAGTACTTAAGAAAATAGTAACTAAACATATACATGTAGTAAGCAACTTAAAAAAAAAAGCAACTTAATAATCAAACATACGTGTAATAACTGAACATATCACAAACATTTCTAAACTATTTCCAAATTTAAATCAAATATTCTTTTTTAAAAATTTATTGTTCAGTTACAGTTGTTCTGCCTTTTTCCCCATTGCTCACCCCTACCTCGCCCCCTCCCCCACAGTCGACCCCCCTCATTGCCCACGCCCATGAGTCCTCTATTCAGGTTCCTTTGCTGGCCCTTCCCCTTCTTTCCCCCATTATCCCCTTTCCCCCTCCCCTCTAGTTCAACTGAGCTACCTGGCCGGGGCAATCAGAGAGATCTTACAAAGGAATAAAAATAAATGCAAATCAAGGGGATTAGTGTGGCAATAGAATCAGGAATGTCTTTATGAAGATGGTAGAAGTGAATCTCGATGAAGAATTGAGCCTACGCATTTAAAAAATTGTTATTGGATCTTCTGCCAATACACAATTGCAGTGAAAATAGCTTTTGAAATAGCAGCCTTTGATGTGTCTTTTCAGACTGATTGTGAATGATGGTCACTGTGTGTAGGTTCCTGTGTACATCAGCCTTTCAGGGTGATTGATTCCATAGTGGAGTAATTGAAGTGCGAGTAAAACCAATCTGGATTTCTCAGCTCTCACTGAGAGCAGCTGAGCAATGAATATGTAAGTGCCAGCTTTTCGTGTGAAGCACTGCAAGGTGCTTTCATAGGATTTACAGGGAATGAAAAGGAAACTATTACTTTCTTTAGAAAACCTGATGTGTAATTATGGAATCATGCATAATGGCTTCCTTGACCAGAATAACTTTATTTTAACTTTTCACTTATTTGGAAAGAAAATGGGAGCTTCTGGATCATATTAGTATATTCAGACAATGTTATTATCTCAAGTTAACTTTTATTATTTTGGAGTTGCTGTAAAGTTCTTTGACCAGGGGCACAGTGCTGAGTATGTTTAGACAGATGACATTCATATCACCCAATATAATAAACTGAGTACTGGGGCTCTATAGCTCAAAAATATTTGGCTCTTTAAAGCCTGTTTTAGGTGACCTGGAAAAAAAAGTGTAAGATTTGTGCTGTTGAAGCAAAGTGTCATTGACAAAATTGTGTGAGCAATTTATACATCTGAAATTAGCAACTTGCATTTCAAAGCCTCCATAGAGACATTGACAACACAGCTGGATAACTTTTACCCAATGATCGGATTTGGTGATACCCTCCGTGACTGGGCAACACCTTTTGTCTAGAACTTCTCATCCAAGTATAGACTGGGTTGTACACTCCATGTGTTCTGGCATAGCCCATGCATTTTACTTATTTATACTATATTGTATCTAGAACAGTGCTATAGAAGAGGGGGAATCATCAATGTTGGAATAAATACATGAAGGAATGGATAAATGAAGGGATAAATAATTGGCCTTCAACAAATTCTTGATTGGCTATTTTAGTGAAACTGCATATAATGGATAAATACAATATGGCTAGTAGGCCAGTTTTTCTCATGACTGAATTTAAGCCATTTCTCTAAGGCTAAGTAAATCATACAAAACATAACTTTCTGGACTAAGATCATTGCATGGTTGAGCTGATCAATCCTAACTTGATCAGCCATGAATATGGAGAAAAAATCAGTTTGATTACTGACTGACCAGTGCAGTGCGTGTACAGAGAACTGGTCTTCTTTTGTGATCTGCTACTTTGCTGGTCTTAGACCTATGGCCACATTTAACAAAAGAAACTCAGATTAATGAGATGATATTCCAAATAGTGTAACAAAATAGGGCATAAATTTTCTGTGTGTAGTATTTTCTTGGCCCAGATATTTTTAAGTAACTGTTGGGAAATTGCTGTAAAATACATAGAGAATCAGTCCTATTGTGTGAGCTTTACACTACAATATAAACTCCAGATTAGGGGATCACATGTTAAAGTCACATTGGGGCCAGTTTTCCGGTTTAAATTTCAGCACAAAGGATTTACTGGAGATACTGGGAAGATTTCTTGACAGAGCGATTCAATACTATAATGAGTTATTAGGAGCAGTTGTGGATTTTCTTGGCAGGCTCTAAATACAGTTTAATTTCTCCTCTGTCCAGGATAGTTCAGGTGGGCCTACCTGAGAGCAGAAGGACAAGCCAGGCCAGTCTTTCTATCCCAGAGTTTTTGTATTTTGTTATAACTCAAAATTAAGCCCCAGTGCTTAAACGATTTGGTAGTTCTTTCTAGTGTATTCAAATAAGAGCCACACACCATGTTGGAGTTTTATGCTGTAGCTTGGCTGACTGCCCCCTGTGTGAAGACCCTCATTATTGAGTTTTGTTTTCATTCACTCTAAACTTTTCCCCTTGGGTGGAAATATGTGTGCTTGGCCTCAGCTCGTAGGGAAATTATTTAATGTATAACTCTGAACTTAATATGCTGAGTTAAGTAGTAGTAGAACAAAATAAGCTTTTCCCCCCTCATTTGTGAAACAAATTATGCTCTTCAAGAGAGGTGGGTGCTTATTTCCACGTTGACAGAATTCTTTCTAAAATTTCTATATAAAAAGAGTTTTTAGGAGAAAATAAAATAATAAATAGAATTGAAAAGATGTTTTATGACTGTTAAGTATACTTTTTTATTCTTCCAACCACTTACAGAATTTTCAAGATACTTCATAAGATCATGTACTTCTTTTCTTTTGTAAATAAGTACTTTCTATATTTTTTAAAATTTTTATTAAAAATGTACTGAAAATTCATAGCAATTTTTAATGCAGTATGAAGTTGTTCTTAATGCAGTGTGAATAGTTAACTCTAAACCATCTGAATGTTTAAAAAAAATAGGCCCCCTTCCAACTCCCTTCTACATGTATCTATTATGTGTATGGAAAACAGATCATATTAGTGTTAGTTCTTTGAAAATGAAGGTGGACATTCTAAGGAAGATGAGAATGTGGACTGTTTATATATGTGTCCTTTCTGTGTTCCAGCTCAATGTTTAACATTTTAGTACCTTAACCTAACACATGTAGAAAATATAAAGTGGGTACATTAAAGTTGTTATGAGGGCTATAACTTCTTAGTTTCCTGTATGTTTAAACTTGAAACCTTAATGTCATATTAATGGAATTTTGTGTTTTATATGTACACATACAAGTCTGCTCAACAGATGCTAAAAATGCCAAAGTGAAACTAAAACAACTAAAAATGATCTATAAATGTGATTATAGGGTTTAGGCATCTTGTTAAGCTAATTTTTTTTTTTTTTACAAAGCTAGTATAGCTGATCGGTCTTTAATATGTGAGCAGAATGTTTGTATGTGCCAAAGAGCATCCTTAAGTCTTATTTTAAGCACAGGTTGTCTTAACTTTATAGACTGCTGAATAACTATGCAAAGAAAATGTTTGTATACTTACCACTTATTACCATAAAATTTATTTATTATTTTCAAATAAAAATTAAAAATATATCAGCTACAAGACTGAAAAAAACTTAAAATCCTTAACTTTAAATTGAGAGAAAACTTGCCTGTGGCATTGCACAGCCCTTATAAGTTTGTCAGAGAAACAATTCTGTAGTTGCATCCACACCATTTGTTAAAATGCAGTACAAAGAGAATTCTGCTCTGCCCTTGGGGATTCAGTTCAGCCAAAAGATTATGCTATTATTTTTAGATAATGTGCAGAATTCTGTATGACTCTAAGCTCCCTACAAGTAGAAGCAATAATTGATTCATTCAACCATCCCTCCTTTCCCTCTCTCCAAACTCCTCTTCCTTCACTCCATATGTTTCATCAAATGTCTATAGACTTCCAGTTACACTGCTCGAGGTTTAGGAGATACTGAATTAAGACAGAATTTCTGTCCGTAAGGGGAACACAGTTGTATGGGTCAAATAGACAGAAAATGAGTCACTCACTGATGTAGTGGTAGGTGGATGAGTGTGAGACGGACACAGAAGAAGAGCCTTGGTCCTTTCTTGCTATAGCAGTGGGAAGGTGAGAGTGGTGGTAGGGGAGCAGTCAGAAAAACTGTGGAGAGTAGGTAGTAATGGAGCTGAGTCTGAGATTTGGAGCGCAGGCATTATCCAAGCAACTACATATGGGGGAAGAACAAATTTGGTTGGGCAGATGGTTGGAGGGTGAGGTCTGTGAGTAGTGGAGTGACTTGGCCTTCCACATAGAACTTAAATTCAAGTGTAGATGACTGTGTGGGAAACCTATTGAGAATGACAGACAGGACAAATAGCTAGAGAATGGATAATGTGGAGATAATTGGAAATGACACAGGAAAAGTATTCCAGGTTCTGAAAAGCTTCATATGGCCTGCAGAGAAAACTGGATCTTACCCTAAAAGCAATCAGAAGTTGCCAAGTAATTTAAATCAAAGTGACGGCCCAATTATTTGTGTTAAAGGAAAATTGTTCTGGTGGCAATGCAGAGAGAGGATGAATTGGAGGGGCGTGAGACTCTTTAGGATGGTATCACTATAATGTGAGGTCCTCAAAGGCTGTCTAGGGTCTAGGCAAATAGCACAAATAAGCGAAATGGGCCAAGTTCAGAAACTCAAGAACTTGGACTTAAGGCCCATGTAAATAAAAGGAGCAGTCACCGCTTGGCCCCAGCCAGTTGTTGCCATTTGGGAAAGCAAAAACAACATCCCCCACCGCCCCCCCCCACAGACCCCACCCTGTTGCACAGTCATTATTTACTTTCGGCTCGCAGGTGGGTGTCAAACGTTTTTAAAACCATGAAGGGGTCAACATGACACTAACCAAACAAAATAAATCTTTGGGCCAGATACAGCCTAATCCAATGTACCACTGAAGTGTGTTCTTTTGAACACTGATCTTTGAAAAATGAGTTCTGTGGTCAAATAAATTAGAAGAATTGGAACTTGAAAAAACTGATTTTAAAATTCACAAAGCAAAGAAATGTGCAAGCATAGCCAAGACAATTTTGTAGAAGAACAAAGATGTGAAGTCTTGCCCTACCAGATATGAAACCATATTGTGAATCGATGATAATTAAAATAGTGTGCTATTGGTACAGGAACAGGAAGATAAATTAATAGGATGGAATGGATATTTCAGAAAAAGTCTCATTTACAGGGACGGGCAAAAATAGGTCTATAGTTGTGAGCATGTAAAACACAGAGTTTACTCTTGTATTAGTATTTACAAATTATTGTATTATTTTCCGCATGAACAACTGTAAACCTAGTTTTGCCCTGCTCTGTGTAAATGAAAATTTAGTTTATGATAAAGGTAGTATTTCAAATGAGTTCAGGAATGATGGGTCATTTAATAAGTGGTGCTGGGAAAATCAGCTGTCAATCAACAGAGCAAAAGCAAAGCTAGATTCTAACTCATGCCATTAACACAAAATAAACATAAGATGAATTAAATAACTATTTACAAAAGCAATAAATAGAGGGAAATGGAAAACATGTTTATGATTGTTGGAAATAGAAGGCCCTCTTAATCACACAAAATGAAAGACAACAAATGTGACTTGATAAAAAAAATTTGGACAACAAAAGCTATCATAAATACCATTAAAACATGAGCTACTACTATGTGGAAGAAAATATTCAACCCATGACACGATTAATATTTATAAAAGAGAAATAACTTCTACCAGTTAGCGAGAAAAAGACAAACAATCTGTTACAAAATTAGTCAAAGGACATGAACAGTCTGTTCTTTGAAGAGAAAATATAATTAATGAATAAATATATAAAATTATGTTTAATATGGCTATGAAATATTAATATGAAAGTATACTTAATCACATTGTGATCAGATAAATGAAAGTTAGAAATATGAGAGACATCTTTTCCTTATTAAATTGGAAAAATAAAATTTTGGTGACATTAAGTAAGAGTCTAGTAAAGCAGGAACTCTTCCATTGCAAGTATGAATAAGCTACTGTGAAATACTATTCAGACTTAGAGTATAAAAGGATGAGATGGATCTTCATATGTGATAAGATGTATTGTTGAATGAACAAAACAAATTGCCCAACAGTGCACAGAGTATTAAACCGGTTATTTAAAAAGAGTAGAAGGCATACATCAAGGCTATATGAAAAAAGTCTGCAAGTATTCATGGAAAAGGGATGACAGTGATTAACCGTGGTGAAAGTCTGAGGATGGCGGAGGGGAATTATATTCAAGGGGGACTTACATGTAATTAATTGACATGTAATTTTTAAAAGTTTAACAAGAGCATATTTCTGCATTTATGAATTACTTGTATAATCAAAAATAAATAAAAGTGTTTACAATGATAGGAGAAAGCTGAGCCTGCACCTACTTATTTTTTAAGGAGGAAGTGATGAATAGAAAGGATCAAAAATACAAGGAAGGGGTTATTGGTGGGGAAGGTTCCTAGGGAGGTAGGAGAGAATACAATCTACAATTTAGGTAGAGGAGATTAGCTTTGGGTAGGAGAAAGACCAATCTTCTAGTACCAGAGAAGAGAAGGAAGTGATGAGGCAGAGGAGATGAATTTATACATGTGGGGATGGAGGTTGGGAGTAGGGAGAAGAGATGAGGAGTTTCTTGTATGATAACTTCTATTTTCTTTTTAAAGTAACAGCTTGTCCCCCACCACCCCTGAGTGCTGTTATCCTCACTGTAGATATCAGTGAATGTGACTGACTTGAACTGTTCACCTCAAGCACATTTAATATTAGTAATATCTCTTTGTGAGTGGGCTCCTACCTCTTGTTACCTTTGTAAAGAAGAGCTATTAATGCCATTGCATACGCTCCCACAAGTCCTGCAATGCTACCCTGAAAACAACAAGGTCGTAATAATGGGCCACGTCAATGAACTAGTTCCTGTTGTTTGAAAGAACATGAGGAATTGATGTCAAATAGCTGGTTTTCATTCTAGTGTATCCCATTCTGTACTCCAGAGCTTTTCTGTTTCCTGTGCACTCAGGGGACCAAGTTCCCAGCTTTCTTCCCAAGAAGTCTGTGAAACCAACCTCCTCCTGCCCCTGTACTGGCATTCTCTGGAATTCTCTGGAATTTCTTTTTTTGAAGCCTCATAATGCTCTGTTGTTACTTTAACAGTCAGCAAACTGTGCAGTTGGAGAAGTGATTCTGCCCTTCCCTCTCCTTCAGATTTTAACAGTCTTCCAGCAGCCGTATTTACCTTTGGTGTCAGATATGTTCAGTCACTCACTACATGTTGCACGCCACCCCCCCACCCCCCGCCCATGATCCTTGGATTCCAAATGTGGACTTAAAGAGAGTTTTTAGATATGAAGCACCAGAGGAAATTGAAGCAAATATCCGAGTCCTTTATTTTGCTGCTCTGCAACGTCTGCCTTCCCTAGAGAAAGTACCAAGTTGATGGCTGTCTTAAGGAGGAAAACCCTAAAAAATATTAGGTATTTTTTTCTGTTTTCTGTGCTATTAACCTTATGACTAACATGCTGATGTTAAAGATACCTCTTTTGCTTCTCTCTCAATGGATGATAGATATGTTTTTTGTTGTTAATCTTCTCTCCTAGCTTTAACCATCGTAGTTAGTAGTAAGTGATACTCTCCAGTGCTTAGCAGGACTTTAGCATATAATTAATGAAAACTAAGACACCCCAGATGAAAGGACTGTAAATGTGCACTGCATTTACCGCTGTAAGATGCTCACTACATGCAGTGTGAGCAACAAAGTTATGGTCTTAAGAGAAAACAAATGAAAAGTATTGGAGCGGGTAACTTCACTGTATATAGCTTAGTCTGTTGTATTAATCTTAAACTTTTTATTTGATTAGTCCTCACTTTTTTAAGTATATTTTATTGATTATGCTATTACAGTTGTCCCATTTTTTTCTCCCCTTTATTGCCCCACTAAGCTGTACCTCCCCTCCCACCAGCATTCTCCTCCCCTAGTTCTCTGGCTTTTCCATTTCCTATACTATTCTTAATGCACCCTCTCTATTTTGTAACCACCATTTATGCTTCTTATTCCCTGTGCTTTTCCCCCCATTCTCCCGCCTCCCCCTCCCCACTGATAACCCCCCATGTGATCTCCATTTCTGTGATTCTGTTCCTGTTATAGATGTTTCCTTAGTTTGTTTTTGTTCTTGTTTCGCCTTTGCTCTTGCTGCTTTTAAGATTCTCTCCTTATCTTTAATCTTGGGTAATGTAAAGATGATGTGTCTTGATGTGTCATAAATAAATATTTAAATAAATATTTAACAGTATATCATTCTAATGAACACAGTTGGATTATTAGCTTTTAAAAAAGATGGTCAGGTTCATTTTATAACTTAATTAGGTAGAAAAATGTATTTGGAACCAGATAAACCTGGATTCTAGTCTTATCACTTAATAAATGTGACCTTGATTTAGTTAACTTTTGTAAAGCTTAGTTTTTTTATCTGAAGAAATCCTCTAGAGGATGAAGGAGGAGGAATATACTTGAGAGGAAAAATCATAAGATCAGTTTTGATGAAACTGAGATTGAGGTGCTTCAGAAAAATGTAGATATGCAAATTTGGATTGCCTGCTTTAAGGCCAGAGGTCATTTAGTTTATCAAGACCATACTGTAAGGAGCACTTGGTAAAGGTGGTATTTCATCTATACTGTCTATGAACTACTAGCAGGATAGGTTTCTCACAAAGTTTTGTGAACACTGTTTCCTCCTGCTCTCCTCATTAACTATTCGTGGAGCGCTCCCAGGAGGCCCCTCATATGATGCCTTCCCCGCCAGACTGGCTGCCCATCTCTGCTTGCCTGCCCTTCTAGTGACTACTAGTCACTGCTTGGCCACCACCCCTCTGTGTAAGCTCTTCAGAGATTCTCCATGGCCTGCAGGACAACCTTGACATTACTCAGCTCAACAGTCAGCTAAATAACGATATGGCCCATACATTCTGCCTCCTTTTCTTCTCCTTTCTCCTCATTCCTTTATGAGCAATGTGAATCAAGTCCCATCTTTCTGCTTCAGACTCTCAGCTTTTGAATCTCATTAAATCACTGCGTATCCATGATACAGCTAAAGCCACAGTGAAGAATGATTAGTAACTTCATGAGATGTATTTATAACTTACCTTTCTGTTCCAAAGGGTGATTCCTTTTGTTATTGTCCATTGAAATCAAAGTGTGATTGATTCCCAAGAATGTGAAAAATGTTTTCCATTTCATACAAAATTGAAATCGTTAGAAGATATTATTTTGCAAATGTGCTTGAGACTGGAGGTATAAAGAGAAAGGCTTGTAACTCAAATATAAACTAGAGCTCCATGTGGTCTAGTCTGTGTACATTGTCACTTTTGAAGATACACAAAGGTCAGGGCGTATTCAGACTCTCAGCGAAATGCAAGGGGTAGAGGAGTGCATTTTTAATGTGTTGCAAACATCTTTCCTTGCTGCTTCTCTCACCATCCTCCACACCGTGGCAACTACCTGCTGCTCTCCCTGCCACCCTAGAGTTCTCTATTGCAGTCTCTCAAACCTTTCACACAACTCCTTCTCGTAGGGTAAGCCCTTTAGTCCCCACTTCTTAGCCTGGATTCCTGGATTTCTGCTTCTACCTACTCAGCTGGCTGGAGGGTCCAGAAGCTCCATTCTGCCTGGCCGGGAAAAGGATCAAATCCCCAGGGAAATACAGTTTTCTCACATTGCCTTTTTCTAATGAGAACTCCTTGAAGAGGACTTTCTATAAATTCTCTATCTCTCCACAAGACACATTTATAACTCTGCTTTTTTAAAATAGTAGATTAACATACAAATTAGAAAATTATATAGGCATAATATATATGCACATCCTCATATACTTAAAATATTTATCTTGCTAATTATTTTGTTTTACCTGCAATGCCAGGCTTCTAATGTAATGTAATTGATGCTTTAAGGATGTGGTTGATCAGTATACTGACAGAGAACTCAGTGTTACAATGTTAGGGAAAATTATTTTCTATTTTCTTTTGTATCCCTAGAAAAGAAACACAAAATAATAAGTCCAGCCTTTATGCAGGATTGTGCCCAAGTAAATTTCTATAGACAATGAATTTGTCCATACTATTGTATAAGATATTTGTTGTTTCATTTTAGTTGCCACCTTAGATGTCATCTGAGAATGATTATGTATTTAATGAATCTAACTGTTTATTCTCAAGGGTCACAGAAAAATGTCCGTTAGAAATGCTAAAGCAAATGCATTTTTCACAATGTAAATAAGATAAAAATGTAGCCTTCGTATTGTAATACATATACTGGACTTCAAACTGAAACATATTTCAGAACTGGATTACTTTCAGAAGAGGTCATTTTCTTCTATTGAAGTTTCATACATTTCTGTTTTGTTTCCAGATTTAAGCTGCTTATTATTAATACTAAGACAAAATGTTTTCTTCAGGAATTTGGGAAATAATAAACAGCCTCATTCAGAGAGTCTGTGGCCTGGATTTGGTCCATGAACTTATGGATATGAAGCTGTTTAGTGTGCTTAAGATCTCGAGGATCCTTTTGAGAGAGTTTTGAATTGTGTGCCCCGTGATGTGTTTGCCTCTAGCAAAGTTTGGTTTGAAGTAGTTGAGATAACACTGTGAACAAATCCCTGAGAACTTCAGAGCAGCAAAGAACCCCAAAAGGCCCTTCTTCTCAGCCCCCATATCCAAGGAGGAGAATTTATACATCATTCGAGACACGCGGTTGCTGATCTGTTTTTTGTGACACATCCAAGTGTGAGAGTCCTGATTGTGCCCAAGTGACTATTTCAGAAGAAAGCCCAACATTCTTGTTTTCTGTCATATTTTAAAACTTAAGAGATGTGAGCAATGATTGGGGGAGATATTCAGTCTGTTTCTTGGGTGGTTGTTGGTGTGAGGATGTTGCCTATGACATTTCAAAATCTGAAAGATTTTTTTAAACTAAACTATATTTAGTTTACCTTTTAAAATCATAGTGTTACTCTTTTAGCATTTATCTGAGTTACTTTGTTCCAGGGGTTTCAAAACTCAAAAGTACACGGAGGGCAGGCAGCTAAACTGAAGTGAGCCAATGAGGGCAGTAGGGAGTGGTGGTATCTGTGCCTGAACCAGGGAACACAGGTCCCGGGAGCCCAGGGCAATCAGATTGAATTGAGAACAAGAGAGAAAGAAAAGACATTGCTGGCCAAACAAAATGCTCTGCCGGCTGTGCTTGGCCTGTGGGCCTTTGTTTGTGATCTGTGTCCAATAGCCAGTATGCTCACAGGTGCTTACAAAAGCTTTCAGTGATGATCCCAAATGTATCAATTACCACTTAATCCACATTTGCAGTTTAATTTTTCTGACAAAAGCCTATTTTGAATATGTAGCTTATTTTTAATCTAGATATCCTGGCCTTGGGTATTTCTTTCCAAAAAATAGCTAATGATTTCATTTAGGTCAACTAAGGTTAGCTATATAACCTACTTTATTTCTCTATCAGGATTTACAGCTAGATCAGTTAGAATATAAGTAAAGCAGCAAAAGATCTTAGAACAACTTCGCCAGAACATGCTTTTAGAAGGGATGATGTCTAAACCAGGGGAATCAAACTCAAATGGTTTTAAACAGGAGTGCCATGTCACACACCTCTTGGGGTCATGATTCACAGGGGCCTGCATGAACGGGGAGGGCTGTGCAGCTCTGGGGGAGTGGTGGCATTTACATGGACTGCAGTATGACTGCCACTCTGTCACGTGCGGTGATGCAGCCCTGCCTTCCAGTGTAGGAAGGTTACATGCCTTTGGGAAGCAAAAACATCTAAGACGGTAGGGAGTGCTGGAGACTGTGGCAGACTGAAGAACAGATGTCCACACAAGGGCATTCACATTTAGATAAGTTTAAACATTCCCATAGGCAAGATTCATTGGCAGCTTTTGACCTGTGGTCTATACCAAGGTATAAAAGATGTTTTTCAGATTACTGTAGGAACTTTACATTAGTTAGGACTCTTTTTGTTACATATAACAGAATACTAACTTGAAGAAAAGAAAGGATTTCTTGCCTCACATAACTGGGTTAGTTCAGAGAATTGAAGGTAGCGCTGTAAAAATCAGGGTCTTTGTTACTTGAACTAGGAACCTGTCATAACCAATATTCCTTCTCCACCCATCTGACCTCTGCTTGGCCCTACTTCCTTGTGCAGAAGGGCAGGGGCATGGCCCCTGGTAGCCACAGCCTATGAACCCTGGCAAAAGAGAGCTTTTTCCTTCTCAAAAGCTATACAATAAGGAAAAGCTTTTTCCTTATTTGGCTCTTCTTGAGGCATGTCATCAGCCCCTTGGAATAGTAGTTGTTATAGATGGGGTATGGATTGGAGGGACTATGGTGGAATGAAGGTTGTGATTGGTCAGGCCTGAGTCACGTGTGCATACACCTGCCTGTTCCTCACAACCTTGAAGAATGGTGGGAGTCGGGGGGTGGGGCAAAGGCAGATTTTACAATAAGAACAAGAACTAAGAAAATTGCTGGGCAAATACATTATTGGAGAATATCCTTCTCTATTTAGTAGGTTTTCTTTGTTGTTGTTGATGGTAAAAAACATTTTCATTTAATGAAGTCCCATTTGTTTATTTTTCTGTTGTTTCTCTTGCCTGAAGAGATATATTTAAATATATTGTTTAGAGAAATATTAGAGAGTTTACTTTCTGTATTTTTTCTAGTAATTTTATTTGAGTGTTATATTTAAGTCTTAATCCATTTTAAGTTTATTGTTTAATGTGGTATAGGAAAGTGGTTGTTTCTTTTTTTTTTTTTGCATGTATCTTATCTGTCCAATTTACCCAACACCATTTATTGAATAGACTGTCTTTATCCCATTGTATATTTTTTCTCCTTTGTCAAATATTAATTGACCATATAATAATAGGCTTATTTCTGTGTTCTTTATTCACTTCCGACAATTTATGTGTCTGTTTTTATGCCAGTACCAGGCTGTTCAATCACTATAGCCTTGTAGTAGAGTTTGATTCCAGGTGGTCTGATTCCTCCTACTTGATCTTTTTCAAAGTTTTTATTTATTTATTTTTTAATTTATTTTATCCAAGTACAGTTGTATCCATTTTCCCACCACTACTTCCCCCTGCCCTCCTACCCCCACTTCCCACCCTCAATCCTTCCTCCCTTTGGTTAACGTCAAAAATTTATAAAGTTCTCATAAAACTCAACATTAAAAAAAAACAATCTGATTGAAAATGAGCAGAGGGCCTGAACAGACTCTTCTCCAGAGAAGATATACAAGTAGCCAATAGACATATCAAATGATGCTCAACATCACTAATCATCAGAGAGATGCAAATTAAAACAACAATGAAATCACCTCACACCTGTCAGAATGGCTATCAGTAATCCACAAACAACAAGTGTTGGTGAGGATGTGGAGAAATGGAATCCCTCAAGCACTATTGGCAGGAATGCAGATTGGTTCAGTTGCTATGAAAAAATATATGGAGGTCTCTCAAAAAATAAAAAATGGAACTGCCTTATAACCCAGTGATTCCACTTTTGGAGATTTGTCCAAATCTTCAAATTTTTGGAGATTTAAAGAAATCCAAAGCACTAATTTGAAAGAATATACACACCCCCATACTCATTGCAATGTGATTTTCAATAGTCAAGATTTGAAGTAGCCCAAGTATCCATCAATAGACAAGTACATAAAAAAGTGGTACATATGTACAATGGCATATTACTCCATCATACAAAAAAGAATAAAATATCACCATTTGTGATAGCATGGCTGTATCTAGAGAGTATTATGCCAAGTGAAACAAGTCAGACAGAGAAAGACAAATACCACATGATTTCACTTATATGTGAAATCTGAAGGGCAACATAAACAAATAAAATAGAAACAAACTCATAAAAATTAGACTGATGGTTGCCAGAGGGGAAGGAGGTTGAGGGGCTAGGTGAAAAAGACACAAATCTGTAGTCACAAAATAGTCACAGGAATGAAAATTTACAGTACAGTGTAGATAATATAGTCAATACTATCGTAATAACTGCACACAGTGCCAGGTGGGTACTAGACATATAGGGCACCACTTTGTAAATTATATGATTTTCTAACCTCTACTCTGTACATCTGAAATTAATACAAAATAATGTCGAATGTAAACTGTAATTTAAAAATAAGAAATTGGATGAGAGGAGGAAAAAAAGAAAGTTGCTGGACAGAAAAACACAGCTCTCCAACTCTACTGGCCTCTCCGGTCCCCCAGAAGGATGGGTCCCCCCACATTTTCCTCCTTCCTTCTTTATAGCAGAAGGGAATGCTCTATAGCCAAAATTTGCTTAAAATTTTATAAATTGCATACTCATTTGGCTTAACAGATTGGAAGATTAATTTTACATATGGCAAAACTGAGTTATGTTGTATTAATTATGACTTACTCTTGTTTTGGATCCAAATTTCTCTTAAAAATTTAGGCTGCTGAATTACACATTCAGAACTATTCTGAAAGTGAAACAATTAGGAGTCCACTTACCATATTCTCCATCAAGGATGATGGGCTACATCAAACAGCTGCTTGAGACTGTTTCCGAGGGACTTTATTCTAGGAAGAGGGTTGCAGTGGACAGAAATGAACTGTTCTAAGAATCAAAAACAGGCCAAAAAGAGAACTTCAGCTACTTGGGCCCTTAGAACCACGTCAAGCTGGAGAAACAGAGTAACCATATATTTAAAATACAGGCCTTAATTTTGATAATTCTATTCCAGATTAGTCTTGTTGACATGAAGCAAAGATTTTTAGTGAAGTTAAACATAAATATCATTTATTTTATTTTTAATTTTTTTATTGATTGATTTTAGAGAGAAAAGGAGAGAAAGGAAGGGGGAGAGAGAGATCGATTTGTCCCACTTGTTTATGCCTTCATGCATTAATTCTTCTACTGCCCTGACCAGCGATTGAACCTGCACCCTTCACACGTGAGGGTAACCCTCTAACCAACTGAGTTGTCTGGCCAGGGCTATAATATAATTGCTATCAGCTTAAAAATTCTGCTTTTAGTACTAATTGTTTGCTTTATTTGTGTTTTCTGTGTGAACTAATATCTTTTTTGTTCTAGTACACAGTTTTTAAAAATATAAACATATATTTTCCAGGGATTCTTAATTTTTCTAAGACTAAACTACATGGTCTTTCAAGGTACCACCTCACCTGCCCCTCTTTTCTCAAAAATGAAGGCAGCCCCACCAGGGCTCTCTGACTCTAGGGGTCAAACAGCCGTTGGGCCATCATGCGGATTTCTGTTTCCCCGAAATTCCTGAGAAGGGATCCTTCTGTTGGACAAAAAGTAGTTAGAAGATCTCTAAGGACACCAATTTCAGAACCCATGATCTTACTACTTTGTTGTTTGTTTTTTTTTTTCAACTATGTCGTGTCTTCGAATTTGAGGGACTATAATATCATTTGTTTGGTTCAGTGAACTAAATTATCACAATAATAATTTTTGTTGGTTACTTTGATGTATAATTTTATAAGGAGATTCTTAAAACAGTCTTATCTAGATAAATAAAATGAAGTCTCATTTTATGTAGATACTTCCAAACGGCCTTCTACTTGGGGTCTAGTTAAACAAGTAAACATTCATAAAAGTTAAGAACTAAATGAATGGTTTGTATTTTTCCTAACATGTAAATGTGATGTGGGCGGATTAATACTTCAGTTTATAATCTCCAAGAGGGTAGAAGCTTTATTTTTGTGTTATTTATGAGAATATTAAAAGATAAGAAATGACAAAATATCTTAGCTTTATAATTTAAATTCATAGAGAAAATACATTTTGCAAAAGGAAGATTTCTGCACTAGAGATGTCATCCAATCAAACTTTGGATTTATAAAGCATTGATTTATTTACATATCAGAACTGTCTCTGCCCGTGATTAGTTAGCAGCCACCTGAATTTTTGATTTTAGGAAGCTCAGAAATATTTCTCACCTAAAATATCTATCCTGTTGTTTATTGCTGAAGTTTATCATTAGTTTTCATACCTTGTTTTATTTACTATTCTGTCTCTGTCTTTTTTAAATGCTACTGTTAAGGTGTTAAAACACATCTAGTTATATATGCAATCTAAAATAGAAAATAAATGAACTAACCAAACAGAAAGAGACTCATAGAAATAGATAACAAACTGAAGGTTGCCAGAGGGGAGGGAGGTTGGGGGGCATGGGTGAAAAAGATGAAGGAATGAAGTACAAATTGGCAGTTCCCAAACAGTCACAAGATGTAAATAAAGTACAGCCTAGGGAATATAGTCAATAACATTGTAATAACTTTGTATGGTGGGTGTCGGGGTGATCACTTTGAGTTCGATAAATGTCTAACTGCCATGCTGTGCACCTGAAACTAATATAATATTGAATGTCAACTGTAATTGAAAAATTAAAACATTTTAAAAATAAAAATAAAACATCTCATTTCTAACTGAAAACAGATTCCTCTTTACTAGTTTATTATAACAGCTTCACTGAGATGTACATATCAAAAAATTTACTTTGAAATATACAATTTAGTAATTTTTAGTATAAATGTGCAACCATCAATCACCATTATCCAATTTTAGAATATTTCATCACCCCATTCCATATCCATTACCAGTACTACCCATTTCCCCTTATTCTCAGCCTCTAGGGCCACTAACCTACTTTCTGCCTTTATGAATTTGCTTATACTAGAATATACTGTGACCTTTTGCAACTGTCTTCTTTTCTTTAACATAATGTTTTCAAGGTTTATCCATATTGGTAGCATGTATCAACACTTTATTCCTTTTAATGGCCAAATAATATCTCATGGTATGATCACATTTTGTTTATCCATTTATCAGTTGATGGACATTTGGGTTGTTTTCAATTTTTGGTCATTATGAATAATGCTACTATGAACATTCATTGTAAATTTTTGTATGGACATATGTTTTCTATTCTGCTGGACATATACCTAGAAGTCAAATTGCTGGGTCATATGGTAACTCTATGTTTACATTTTGAGAAATCACAAAACTGTCAAAGCAGCTACACCATTTTACATTACCTCCAGCAATGTGTAAGGGTTCTAATTTCTCTGCATCCTCATCTACACTGGGGAATCTCAACTGACCTATCTTGAAGTTTACTGATTTTTTCTTAATGAAAAATTTTTTCTTTACCAACTTAAATTTGCTGTTGCACTGAATTTTTTTATTTTGATTATTTTACTTCTCAACTCCAGAATCTGTGGTTCCTTAAAATAAGTTACAGTTTTATTAATATTTTTTCCTATAAGACATCATTCTCATACTTTCCTTTGGTTCTTTTAACATGCATTGCTTTTGTCCTTTGAACAGATTTATAGTAGTTAATTTAAATTCTTCATATAATAAGCCAAAATTTGGGCTTCCTTGAGGATTGTTTCTGTTAGACACTTCATTTCCTATGTGTGGCAAATTCTTTCCTGTTTCTTCCTGTCTCATTTTTGTTGTTGTTGTTGGAAAACTGGGCATTTTAAGTAATATAGTATGACAGCTTTGGCAATCAGATTCCCACCCCTTCCAGGGTTTGTTTTTGTTTGTTATTGTTACTGTTCTTGCTGTTGCTGTTTGCTAAGTGAATTTTCTGGACTAATTTTATGAAGTCTGTATTCTTCACTGCATGCATCCTCTGAAATCCTTGCTCAGGTAGCTTAGTGGTCAGCTAATGACTGGACAGAAATTTTCTTAAATGCCTCGAGTAAATCAGTCTCCAGCCCTTTGATGAAGGGCTTTCTGTGTGCACTGGGAGCTTACAACTCTGCCTTAGCTTTCACTTCCTGCTTGTGCAGAGCCTCAAGGTCAGCCAGAGGTGAGATACAATGACTTTCTCAGGTCTGTCCTGGGCATACAGAACACCTGCACATGTATGTGCCTTTCTAGAGTCCTAGGAATATTTATTAACTTTTCAAACCCTCTTATAGACATTGTGTTTCACAGATTTTTATTGTTAGATTTATTCACCTTTCTGTTTGCCTTGCTGGTATTTCAGCCTAAAGTAACTGTGACATTAAACACTCATTATGATTTTATTTTTTCAAAAAACATCATAGAGATAGGACTTTTTGTACTGTTTGTAGCGAATTCTGAGTCAGGACAAACAAAGACAAGTACTATGAGTGAGGCTTTTCTGGGAGCTGCCCGACAGATTAGAGAAGTACAATTCTTTGGGCTTTTGGGGAACCTCCAAGCATGTAATGCCCCACCCAGTAGTTGCTAGTCTCTTTGGTTGCAAAGATGTTGTTTTTCAAGGCTACCACAGAGCTGGGGAGAAAGCAATAGAAATGGTCAAGGTAAAACGCCATAAATCTCACTGTTCTTACTGAGATTCAGCCATTTTTTCTTAAGTGAGTACTGTTTGGATTCCTGTGAGCCTTTGGATAATTCCAGGGTTCTTAACAATTTTATTTTGACAGTTTTCCCTCTGTGGTTGTTCTTATGGAGGAGTGAATTTTCAAAGGTCCTTAATCCACCATTTTTCTTCCCTATTTTTAGTTAGTATCTTTCCTTAGGACAGATGAGACTAGAAACATATGAAATTGCCCAGTGCCCAATGGATAGGGTGCACAAGATTAAGTTGGGATAAGGGGCACTAGAAAAAAGGAAATGGAGACAAATTTGGCCCATTTACATTAATTACTTGTTATATTACAGTAACAAGTAGCCATAGAATATACACAGGTGTTCTATAGATCCTTTTCATTTTACACAGCACTCTGTGAAGTTTTACCATCTGGTTTTCTATCCCACAGCAGATGCAGGGAAAAGGAGCACACCTTAGAGGCAGGACACAGGCAGTGAGAAAGAAGATTTAATTACAAACAGTAGACATAACAATCAGCAGGTAACCGTGTAGCACACAATAGTACTCACTTTTCATAGGCTTAGCTAGCTCAAGGTGAAAGGCTAATTTGTGCTCTGAATTCTTCTCTTTTTAAGACACAGAATGCCTAAATATTTTAGAAAGTTTTCCATTAAAAATGCTTGAGGTTGAACACTTGAAGATATGGGCTTCATTTACCTAGAGATGTTATGGCCAAGAAATACCATATATCCAAATTATATCACTAATGGGACATAGCTATATCATTGTGGCAAATTCCATTGAGCAGAAAGATTCTTAATTATTCATCTAAATGTACCATAGTAGTTCCAACTCCAAATATCTTCACATGGAGAAAAATTATTAAGCCTCTCAGTGTGGAAAGTTGAACCACACAGGAGTAATACCTTTTTGATCACTCCCTGTACTAAGTCCTTTAAATTTTTCTGAAAAGAGTTCTTCATGTTGAAATGAAAGGATAATAATTAGTAACAAAAGATATATGAAAATATAAAAATATAGGTAAAGGTAAGTATATAGTCAAATTGCAAATACTCTAATGCTGTGATATGGTGATGTGTTAATCACTTAACTCTAGTGTAAAGGTTAAAGGACAAAGATATTAAACATAACTATAGTTACAATTATTTATTAATAAATATACAATATAAAGAGAGATAAACTGTGACATCAAAAACATAAAACATGGAATGAGGGGTAAATGGTACAGTTTTTGCATGTGATCAAAGTTGTTATCAGCTTAAAATATACTGTTCTACCTATAAGACACTTTATATAAGCCTTGTTGTAAACACAAAACAAAAACCAATATTAGATACACAAAAGATAAAGAGAAGGAATCAAAGAATACTGCAGGGAAAAAGCATCAGTTCACAAAGAAAGACAGCAAAAGAAGACAAAGGAATGCATAAACTATAAAATAGTCAGAAAACAATGAAATAAGAAAGCATTGGTAAGTCCTTACCTATCAATAGTTGCTTTAAATGTAAATGGATTAAATTCTCCAATCACAAGGCAAAGAGTGACTGAATGAATTAGAAGACAAGAGCAAGTATAGGCTGCCTATAAGAAACTCACTTCAGCGTCAAGGACACACATAGACTGAAAGTGAAGGGATAGGAAAAAGTATATCATGCAAAAACAAACCAAAAGGAAGCAAGAGTAGCTATACATATATCAGACAAAAATAGACTTTAAGCCAAAAACTGTAACAGGAGACAAAGAAGGTCATTGTGTAATGATAAAACGCCAATTCATCATGTGATATAACAATTGTAAATATACATGCATCCAATATAGGGAGCACCTAAATATATCAAGCAGATACTAACAGTTCTGAAGAAAGAAAGAGATGAAAATATAATAATAGTAGTGGAATTCAATATTCCACTTTCAACATTAGATAGATCATCCACACAGAAAATCAATGAGGAAACATTGGATGTGAATTGTGCCTTAGAATAAATTTATTTAACAGATACAGAGCATACTACCCATCAGCAGCAGCATATACATTCTTCTAAAGCAGAAATGGAACATTCTCCAGTATAAATCATATGTTATATCACAAAACAAACTTTAGCAAGTTTAATAATATTAAACCAAACCAAATATTTTTTAAGAGCCACAATGGTACGAAACTAGAAATCAGCAACAGGAGGAAAACTAAAAACTTCACAAATATATTGGAATTAAACAGCACATTCTTTAAAAAACCAACAGGTCAAGAAAGAAATCAAAAAGGAAATAAAAATATACCTTGAAACAAACAAAAATGGAAATACAACATACCAAAACTTATGAAATTCAACAAAAGCTGTTCTAGGATGGAAATATATAGCTATAAATGCCTATATTAAGAAAAACAAAGCTCACAAATAATCTAAATCCATACCTTACAAAACTAGAAAAACAGACTAAGCCCAAAGTTAGACAAAGAAAGGAAATGACAAAGATCAGAGTAGAAATAAACAAAATAGTGACCAGAAAAACTATAAAAAGATCAATGAAATTAAGAGCTGTTTTTTGAAACAAAAATAAACAAAATTGACAAACCTGTAGCTCAACTAAGAGACAGGACCCAAATAAATGAAATCATAACTGAAAGAAGAGATGTTACAGTTGACACACAGAAATACAAAGGGTTATAAGAGACTCTGAACATTATATGCCAAAAAGTTGGATAACCCACAGAAATGGATAAATTCCTAGAAACATGCAACTTACCAAGACTGAATTATGAAGAAACAGAAAATTTGAACAGAACAATAACAAATAAGGAGATTGAATCTGTAATCAAAAGCCTCCCAACCAAGAAAAGTCCAAGACCAGATGATTTCACCAGAATTCACTGGTGAATTCTACCAAACATTTAAAAACTAATGCTATTCTTTCTCAAAGTCTTCTAAAAAAAATTGAAGATGAGGGAACACTCCCAAACTCATTTTATGAGGTCAGTATTACCATGATACCAAAGCCAGGTCAGGACACTATAAGAAGAAGGAGGATGGGGAAGGGGGAGGGGAAAACTACAGACTGATGTCTCTGAATATAGATGTAAGAATACTCAACAAAACATTGAATACTAGCAAACTGAATTCAACAGCACATTGATAATACCATATACTATGATCAAGTGGGATTTATCCATGGAATGCAAGGATGGTTCAGTATATGCAAATCGATAAGTGTGATACACTAAATTAATGAAATGGAGATAAAAACCATGTGATTATTTCAATAGGTGCAGAAAAAGAATTTGACAAAATTAAACATTTTTTGTAACAAAAATTCTCAACAAACTGAGTATAAAAGGAACATACCTCATTATAACAAAGGCCATATATGACAAAACTATAGCTAGCATTATATTTGATGGTGAAATGTTAAAAATTTTTCCTGCTAAGACCAGGAACAAGACAAGGGTAACCTCTCACCACTCCTATTTATATAGTACTGGAAGTCCTAGCCAGAGCAGTTAGGCAAGAAATAGAAATAAGAGGCATCCAATTAGAAGCCAAGAAGTAAAATTGTCTGTTTGCAGATGATTCAATCTTAAATGTAGAAAAGACTCCACCAAAAACTGATAGACATAATCAATAAATTCAGTAAAGTTTCAAGATACAAAATGAGCATACAAAAATCAATTCTATTTCTATACACTAATAATAAAATATCTGAAGAAGAAAATTTTTATTTCCCACTTACAATAGCATCAAAAACAATAAAATACTTAGGAATAAATTTAACCAAGGTGGTGAAATATCTGTACATTAAAAATTATAAAACATGAAAGGAATTGAAGAAGACACAAATAAATTGAAAACTATTCCATGTTTGTGGATTGGAAGAGATAATACTGTTAAAATGTCCATACTAACCAAAGATGGCATCTGTAGATTCAATGCATTCACTATCAAAATTCCAATGGCAGTTTTCATAGAAATAGAAAAAATCCTAAAATTCATATGGGACCACAAAAGACCCTAAACAACCAAAGCAATCCTGAGAAAGAAGAACAAAGGTGGAGGCATTTCCTACTTCAAACTATATTACAAACTTATAGTAATCAAAAAGATATGGTACTGGTATAAAAACAGACATATAGACTAGTGGAACACAGTCAAGAGCCCAGAAATAAACCCATGCACATACAACAAATATTTGACAGGTTAGCCAAGAATGCTTAAAGGAAAAAGGGTAGTCTCTTCAATAAATGGTTCTGGGAAATCTGGATATTCACATGCAAAAAAATAAAATTGGACTCCTATCTTACACCACTCACTGAAATTAACTCAAAATAGATTAAAGGCTTAATGTAAGATCCAAGAATAAAATTTCTAGGAAATCATAGGGAAAACCTCCTTGACATTGATCTTTTTTAGAAAAAGTTTTGTATTGATTTCAGATGTACAGCTCAGTGGTTAGACAATTATATACTTTACATAGTGTCCCCCTTGATATTTCCAGACCCCAAATGGCACCACACATAGTTATCACAATATTATTGACTATGTTTCCTATGCTGTACTTACTCCCCCGTGACTATTTTGTAACTAGCAATTTGTGCTTGTTAGTTCCTCAACCTCTTTCACCCCAAACCCCCTCCCCTCTGGCAACTACCAGTAGTCTCCCTATATCTATGAATCTGCTTCTTTTTATTAAATTATATTTTATTGATTATGTTATTACAGTTGTCCTGATTCCCCCCACCCCTTTGCTTCACTCTACCCCACAACCCCACTCCCTCAAGCAATACCTCAACCATTGTTCATGTCCATAGGACATGTGTATAATAAAATAAGTTCTTTGGCTACTCCATTTCCTATACTGTATGGCTATTCTGAAATACCTATATGTAATTCTTAATCCCTTCACCTCTTCACCCATTCTCCTCCAACCCCTCCTATCTGGAAACCATCAAAACACTCTCTCTATCCATGATTCTGTCTTTTTTTCTTCTTTTTTGCTCAGTTTGTTTTTTTTAGATTCCATTGTTGATAGATTTGTATTTTTTACCATTTTATTGTTCAGAGTTTTGATCTTCTTTTTCTTAAATAAATCCCTTTAACATTTCATATAATAATGGTTTGGTGATGATGAACTCCTTTAGTTTTTTCTTGTCTGGGAAGCTCTTTATCTGCCCTTGGATTCTAAATTATATCTTTGATGGGTGGAGCAATCTTGGCTATAGGTCCCTGCTTTTCATGACTTTGAATATTTCTTGCCAATCCCTTCTAGCCTGCAAAGTTTCTTTTGAGAAATCAACTGACATTATTATGGGAACTCCTGTAGGTAACTAACTTCTATTCTCTTGCTGCTTTTAAGATTCTCATCTTTAATCTTTGGCATTTTAATTATGATGTATCTTGGAGTGGACTTCTTTGCATCTGTCTTGTATGGGACTGTCTGTGCTTCCTGGACTTGCATGTCTATTTCCTTCATCAAATCAGGGAAGTTTTCTTTCACTATTTTTTTCAAATAGATTTCCATTTTCTTGCTCTTTCTCTTCTCCCCATATCACCCCTATGATGTGAACGTTGTACCTCTTGAAGTTGTCCTAGAGGCTGCTTATACTATCCTCATTTTTTTTTTTTTGGATTCTTTTTTCTTCTTGTTGTTATGATTTTTTTTTTTTTTTTGCTGCTTTATGTTTCATGCATTTGATTTGAATCTCGGTCACATCCACTCTACTGTTGTTTCCCTGTAAATTGTTCTTTATTTCAATTAGTGTATCCTTTGTTTCTGCCTGGATCGTTTTTACCTGTTGAGGTCCTGTCTAAGTTCCTTGAGCATCCTTATAACCAGTGTCTTGAATTTGCATCTGATAGACTGCTTATCTCCATTTCATTGAGCTGTGTTTCTGGAGTTTTGATTTGTTTTTCATTTGAGCCATGTTTTTTTTGTCTATGCATTTTGGCAGCCCCACTGTGTTTGTTTCTATGTTTTAGGTACAGCTTCTTTGACCCTGTGTCTTGGTCGTGTTATCTAATGTAGTAGGTATCCTGTAGGGTCCAGGGGCACAGCCTTCCCTATCACCCAAGCTGGGTAGTTGAGTTGTGCCCTTCATGTGGGCTTATCAAACCTTCCTCTTGTAGTTGAACCTTGGTTGCTGTTGACAGATCAATGGGAGGGAATTACCCAGGCCATTCAGCTGCAAGGACTGGCTGTGACCACTGACCACCAACCTCCGCCCTCTGTGGAGGATCAGCTGTGCAGGAACAATGTGCTGGTGCTCTGATGTAATCTGTAGCTGTCAAGTGGGTGCACCTACCCTGGGGTTTCCTGGGTTGTTCAGACCAAGTCAACCCCCACCTGTGCTTTGCCTGGGGTGACCTGTCTCAGGTATAAAGCAAGCTGAGGTGGCTTCTACTTGTGCTGGGCTTGGAGATTCCCAGGTGAAGCCAAACTGTGAATCTAAGCTGGTTGCTGCTAGGGCCAGGCCTGGGACTCATTGAAGCCAGTTGTTGCTTGTTTGTTAGGATTTAGGAAGTTATGAAGCCTGAGCCAAGACCAGCCACTCATATGGAAAAGCACCTTGGGTTGGCTTGTAAGTTGGGTGGGGCAGAGCCTCTGGTATCTCAAAGGCCAGTCAGACAGCGTTAGTCAGGTTGATGGAGTCTCAGATATGGCACCAGCCTACCGGATCTGTGGGAGGAGGGTTTAGCCAAGGGGCAGATGACCTCTGCTTGCCTTGATACCAGACACTTCAGTGTCTCCCTGTATACCCCTGGTGACTTTCAAGCTGCTACCCCAGTGCAGGAGCTCAGAAGGAGTGAGTCTGAGTAGGTGAGTCCATGTGTGGATTCTTTAAGAGGAACTCCTTGGGGCTCCAGCAGTTTCTTCCACTGGCTCAATCCCCACTGGTTTTCACAGCCAAAAGTAGTGGGGACTTACCTTCCTAGCACTGGAATCCTGGGCTGGGGTGCCTGATGTGGGGCTGGGACTCCTCACTCTTGAGAAATCCCTCCTGAAATTTTATGTCTGTGTGCCTCCTACCAGTCTGGGTAGATATGGTTTCTTTAATTCCATAGTTGTCAGACTCCTACTGAACCTGATTTCTGTCAGCTCTGAGTGATGATTGTCCTATATTTTATTGTAATTTTGATGTGTTGTGTGAAGAAGTGAGCCATGTCTGTCTATGTTATTATCTTGATCCAGAAGTTTGTGAATCTGTTTCAATTTTGTTTGTTCATTTATTTTGTTCTTTAGAGTCCACATATAAGTGAAATCAAATGGTATTTATTTTTTTCTGACTGACTTATTTTGCTGAGCATAATATCCTCTAGGTCCTTCCATGCTATAGTAAATTGTAAGATTTCATTCTTTTTTATGACCTGATAATATTCCATTATATATATCTACCACAGCTTTCTATTCATTTGTCTATTGCTAGGCACTTTGCTTATAAATAACATTGTAAGTGAGCATAGGAATATATCTTCTTGGGCAAGGGAAACAAAAGGAAAAAAATTGGATTACATCAAACTAAAAAGGTTTTACACAGCAAAGGAAACCATACAAAAAAAAAAAAAAAAAAAAAAAAAAAAAAACAAAAAAAAAAAAAAAAAAAAAAAAAAAAAAAAAAAAAAAAAAAAAAAAAAAAAAAAAAAAAAAAAAAAAAAAAAAAAAAAAAAAAAAAAAAAAAAAAAAAAAAAAAAACACCAAAGGTACAACCCAATAAATGGGAGAAGATATTCATCAATGATAATCTAATAAGAGCTTAATATCTAAAATTTATAAAGAATTCATGCTACTTAACAGCAAAAAAAGCAAGCAATCCAATTTAAAAATGGGCAGAAGATCTGAATAGGCACTTCTCCAGAGAGGACATACAGAAGGTCAATAGACATAAGAAGATACTCAACATCACTAAATGCCTCAGACATGCAAATTAAAACCACATGAGATATTAGAATGGCTATCATCAGTATATCCACAAATGACAAGTGTCAGCTAGAATATGGAGAAAAGGGAACCCCTTAGTGCACTGTTGGTGGGAATGCTGATTGGTACAGCCACTGTGGAAAACAGTGTGGAGTTTCCTCAAAAGATTAAAAATGGACCTGCTTTATGACCCAGTGATTCCACTTCTGACGATTTATCTAAAGAAACACAAAACACTAATTCAACATCAGTCTTGATAACTTTTTTGGATCTGAAACCAAAAGCTCATGCAACAAATCCAAAAATCAACAAATAGGACTGCATCGAATTCCATCTATAGCAAAAAAAAAAATCAACAAAATGAAAAGCAACTTATTTTCAAGCTATCTATCAGTAAGGAGTTAGTATCTAAAATATATCAAAAACTAATTGATATTATTTATATAGCAAAAATTAAAAATAGCAAAAAAAATTTTAAATGGGCAGAAGACTTAAATAGAAATTTTTCCAAAGGCGCTGACAAATGGACAAGGTACATGAAAAAGTGTTCAACATCTTTAATCATCAGGGAAATGCAATTCAAAACCTCAATGAGGTATCTCCTTATACCTGTTAGGATAGCCATTATCAAAAAGACAAGAGATTACAAGTGCTATAGAGAATGTGAAGTGAAGGGAATCTCTGTGCACTGTGGGTGGGAATACACACTGGTGCATCTACTATGGAAACAGTATGGAGCTTGCTTAAAAAATTAAAAATAAAACAACCATGCGATCCAATAATCCCATTATTGAGTATATATCTGACGGAAGTGAAATCACTCTCTCAAAAAGATATTGGGACTCCCGTGTTCATCGTAGCATCATTCACAATAGCGAAAGCATGGGAAAACCTAGGTATCCATTGATGGGTGAATGGGTAAAGAAGTTGTGTCCACGCACACACCCAAGACTGTAATGCAGCCATAAACAAGAAGGGAATCCTGCCCTTTGTGACAACTTGGATCGGCCTTGAGAGCTTGATGCTAAGTGAACTAAGCCAGACAGAGAAAGACAAATACCATATGTTTTTGTATGTGTAATCCAAAAAACCTAACTCATGAAAATAAAGACTGAAATGGTGGTTGCCAGGGACAGTGGGTAGGGAATATTGGGAGGTATTGGCCAAAGGGCCCAAACTTCCAGTTATAAGATGAATACATTCTGAGGATCTAATGTGTAGCATGGTCACTATAGTTAACAATAGTGTATTATACAGGGTCTGGCACAAATAAAGCCCATTTTTTATTACAAAAGCTCTTATCACAAAATCATAAGCATGTAATTCTGTAACAGAACAATATCCCATTCAAGCACACCACATGACATTTTAGGTAAAATGTTCAAATTAAAACTATAAATTATTACTCCCATATTATTACCCTACCAACCACACTCTAGCAGGTCTTACTTCTGCCGGACCTTGTATATACATAAGTTGTTAAGGGAATATACCTTAAATGTTATTACCACAAAAGAAATAGTACCGTATTTTCGGACTATAAGATTCACCCCCACTCCCCAATTTGGGAGGAATAATGGTTGTTAATGTTGCTGTTGAGTTCTGTTTACATTTACTTTGGTGAAATATTATGTTATTTATGTTATTAAGTATTTTACAACATTTTTTGCTTCAAAAATTTTTTTCCTATTTTTCTCCCCTAAAACCTAGGTGTGTCTTATGGTCCAAAAAATACAGTAATTATGTGAGGTGATGGGAATGTTGATGAATGTTATTGTGGCAGTCATTTCACAACATATGCATGTATCAAATCATCACATGGTACATTTTAAACTTGCATATGTTGTATGTCAATTATATCTTAGTAAAGCTGAAAAGAAGGCGGCATTATATGAAAACCAAGGACACTTTAACAAAGTTTGTAAGAATATACCAATGTCGGTTCATTAGTTGTGACAAATGTACAATAAGGGCAAAAAGAGGAATCTAGGTGTGTTGTACATATGCTCTTTGTACTATCTTTGCAATGTTTTGTAAATATAAACACTCTAAAATTTAAAAATCTAATTATTTGAAAGGAAAAATTTAAGGTTTCTGGTCCCCATTTTTGTTACAGGTGCTTTCTTAGAGAAAAAGACTAATGTGCTGATGCTCCTGGATAAAAAGTAAATCTGGCTAGATACTCATGTAGAGAAAAATTTCTATAGATATCTTTTCATTAACAGTGAGTCAGGTTGCTATTATAATACAAGCCATTTAATACAAATGCAATTATCTGTTTTGATGTTGAAAGTGTGCCATTTCTTCATGTAGTGTCCTGGCAGGTTACAACGGCACCATCTTTGCATATGGGCAGACGGGCAGCGGTAAGACATTCACCATCACGGGTGGGGCAGAGCGCTACAGGGACAGAGGCATCATCCCAAGGACGCTGTCATACATTTTCGAGCAATTGCAAAAGGTATGGAGCTACTAGTTCATTTTTTATTTGATGTATTCAGCAGAAATTTACTGTGAGCAAAAAATTTATTGTGACATTATATTGTATCTAAATGAAAAAGGATTATTGTGCAGTAATTCTGGCCTTCACATTTAAGGGAAGTTTGGGATTTTGCTGAAGAAGCAGAAATTAAGAAGGTACTTCTCATTAAGGGGATGCTGTTTCAGCAAAGGCTCAAAGGGAGTTCCTTCTGATATACACATGGAGGTTAAAAGAACAGACAATGCATTTTCCATATCTTACATTCTCCATTAAGAAACCAAAGAATGCCCTTTTGCCAAAACAGACCTTTATTTTAGTTGCTAAAGCACTGAAAAGGATAATGTGATTGTTCCTTTATCACACTTTTAAAAGAAGCCCACAGGAATTTACCAGAGTGAAAATCCTGTTGCAGTTAATATTACTGTAAGGACAAATTCCCTGTCTATATTTTATGTGTCATAAAACAATAGGCACTGTGGCTCCAGGCACCTATTGTTTTATCAATATTTAATATAACATATAATACAACTAACATTGCAGGGATCCTTACTCCCATTTTATACTTGGGGAAAGTAAGTCTCAGATTAATATCTTTTCCTGGGTTCTTGTAAGTAGCTGATCTAGAGATCCATTACAGGTGTGTGTGATACCAAACTCTGTGCTTTTTATCACTTTATACACTGCCCTGTATCCCAGACTGAATTTGTTTTGTTGGTTTATTTAAACAGGTTCTCTAATGAGCCATTTCTCTGGGTTTCCGTTCTCCCCTCTGTGAAAGTGGAGGTTGAATAGTACTAGAGGATCTCCAGCATCCCTAGTAGTTCCAACAATTGCTTGGTTGTATAAATTCTGTATGACTAATGTCCTAACTAGGTCAGTGTAACAGTCATTCCAAAATTTCTCAACTGTATGCTGTTTGCATTTTAAGTTGCAACAATGAGAAGAAATCGCTGAGATCTGCATAATTCTAATTTCCATCCATAAAGTAGCAATTACCCATTAGTTCAGCTCATCTCTCACTAGCTCAAACATTCCAACTCTGCATGCCAGAAAATTTGGGACAGAGAATTGAGTATAGTACATATGTTGGAGTCAAATCCCTTCTTTTCGTTTACTCATTTATTTCTGACTTTAGCTGTTTTGGTTTGTTTTTTTCCCCCCTCAGATTTCACAAACTGGGGATGTATTTGTAATGACTTTCATTGTTGTGGCCTAATGTGCAAGTGTGTTGTCTTGGAAAGGTCATTGAAGTTGGTGCAGGCCAACCTGCTTCTGCTCACAGCATGGGGACTTGGGACAGTTTCTTAATGGTTCAGGCTTGTAGAGTTGCTCTGAGAGCTGAGTGTACTGTATTTAAGGATGTTGTCCAGTTCTTGGCACATAGTAGACGGTCAATACATGAAAGTTATTACTAAACTGTGTACAGCAGGTCCTTGAATAACATCATTTCATCCCAAGTCTTGTTAAAATGTTGATGAGATGCTGTAGGAACTTAACTCTTGTTTATAACAATTAGCCTAGGTAAAATATACATTGTTTCTCTTAAAGCTGCTGAACCTATTGGGAATGTTAAGTGATGACTTACTGTACTATTTGTGCACATGGAGAAAAGATCCCTGACCAATTTCAAAGAACGCTTTGAAACTCAGAACAAAGCCAATCCCCTTGATAAAGTTAAACAGAATAAACAAATCCTTTCCTAATAGAAAATATATTTATCTTTTTAAAAAATTTTGTCTATGTTTACAAAAATATGAGTAGCAATGCTAAAAATCTACATGTCTCCCAAGTACCTACCATGTGTTGGGTTCATTGTTTTCTGTGTTTGTCATTGACATTACTCTAAACCCCATTTTATCCTGAATGATCCTGAGTTTGTAGAGAGGCCATCAGACTAATTTACAGCCAGGACAACTCTTTGTAAACAGACGGTTTCCATGATGGGGAACAAGACATTCATTGTAGTCATACTGAACCATGGCAAAACAAGGCAGAGGCAACTTGAAGTGCGTCATAAAATTTGTCCACAGTGCAGAGCCAAAAAATGCAGACAGGTACTCAGCTGTCCCCAACTGATTGCTTTAGAGGGCCACATGTTGCTCTGTGGAATTCTTAAATAAAATATTTGACTTATGCAAAGTATTTGTTTCAAGAAAAACAAGAGCCAGTGCATACTGGGCCCTAAAATGCCTGTGAGTATGATAGGAACACATTTTCAATGATGTTAAAAGAAGAAAATTGAGTGCATTTATTTTAGAAATCACTGCCCATTATTTTTGAGTATTATGAGGTTCAGACTTCTTTTGGGGCAGAAGAAAAGACTGTCTGCAGAGAACATGTGTGTTACATTACAGTCTGGCAGTCCTAAACACTAAAAAAAGAGTAATAAGGAAAGGTAGCTTGCCACATAGTTCGGCGAATTTCATTCCAATGAAAGCCTAGAAAACACAGAAGCAGAGGAGCCAAAGGCATTAGCCCTATCATCTTGGGGCTGTGGGCCTGACATTTCCCTTTTTATGATTTCTTCTAACTTCTGGAAGAAGAGAGTTTCTTCACTGCAAATAGATGTACAAGTTGGCTTTTCCTTGTGTCTTTTCCTTTCTTTTTATATTCACATACAGAATTCTCCATTTGAAGGCTTTTAAAAATATAAAAATAATAGCAACAGCAATAATAATAACAGCAGTAACAATTTATTGGTAACTATTACAGATCACACATTTTTGGTAGGATTTTAAATACAGGTTCTATCTCTCTGTCACAATGGATCCACAAGATAAAGGTTATTATCCCTCATTTTCAGGGTTAAAAGACTGAGGATAGAAGTGCAGGATCACTCAGTGACATATGGCAGATCCAGAATTTAAATCCAGTTTTTGGTCTGATGCTAAGATGAGCTCAGAAGTGTATGCTAAAACTGCAAAACCTCAAACCACAGTCTACGGAATATTTCAGATATGCTCAGATAAGTTGTAGGAATACGTTGTGTTAAACAGGATCTTGGGATGTTGCCGTGGCCTTTAATGGCCTCTGTGAATCTTCCAGAGAGGAACAGTATATACAGGGCAGGGTGAAAGTAGGTTTACAGTTGTTCACATGAAAATAATTTAATACTTAATAAATAATAGTACAGGAATAAACTGTTTTGCATACTCACAACTGTAAACCTACTTTGCTTCACTTGTATGTGTTCTCCATGGATATTGGCAAACATGGATATCAGTTTTTCCATGAGTATTTCATGGAGTATTTTAGGAAGCTCTACACTAGCCTGAAGGCCACACAAAGTCTGTCTAGTATGTATAGTCTCTGATACCTGCGCTGAGCCAAACTTCAACCCAAAGAATTATGTTAAAATGGTGCCTTTACTAAACTGGGATACTAATTTAACTAACTGATAGATCATTTGCAGGATAAGCAGCCAGAGACAACCACATTGATAGAATTTCCAGCAGTTAGTTGGAAGAAATATGTTTAGTAGAGTTTCATTCCACACTAGAACACTAGAACATGAAATTTCAGAGCTGTAGCTTGAGCATTTTACTATAGTCATGTGCTGGCTGAGAGTTGCTTGAATTTTTCAAGTATTATTTTGATTTAATGAAATGGTAATATGTTTATTTGAATAGTTTGAGCCATTTCAGGATGAGAGAACTATATTAATTTTAATCTGAAGAATGTGTAGGAATTCATTGTCCAGTTCCCTTAGTTTAATGGATGTGGAAACTGAGGCCTGACATTGCAGGGGCTCATAGCTGGTAGGGAAAGGATGCCAGCTTTGGGTCTGCAATCTCCCCGACCTCTGTGGTTTGGTTCTCTCTCTCCTTGAATGACACCTGTTAAATGGATTGTCTTGGATATGGGTGTGATTTAACAGGAAATTGATCTTAAGCGAATCCACCCTGTGAGTATTCACTCTGATAACCTGCTGACCTTCTTGCCACAAGACATAAATATATTCTCCTCTTAGGAGAAACAGGATAATATCTGCTTAATATTTTGGGAAGAATAAGAAGGGAGTGCTACTGTGTAGTATTTTGTATTAAAAACAGAACTTGGGATTTCCTCAAGAGCTGAAAAAATTCCCTGTTTTATTCCACTCCAGGGAGAATGTTGTTTTTTTAGTTGTTGTTGTTGTTGCTTTATTTTGTCTATTGACAGAACTAAGACCAGAACCGTAGAACCAGTCCCCTTGACATTTTATCCTAAATTCACTGACACCTATGTCATCGCACTTCAGCAGTGACTCACAGAAAATACCTCTCTTTAATCAATAGCTGAATACCCCTGGTTTGCCACTTGGGCCAGAAAAATTCACCAGGTAAAGTATAGGCAGTGACCTGGGGATGTCCATGCTTGTGAATACTTGATTAGCTATATAGCTAAACCATTTCTGTCCCCTGGAATTCACTTTACATCATCTAATTATTGTCCATTATCTATTTATGTCATTAGAAAATTTAAATATTAGAAAAGTTCAAAAATGTGATTAAAGATGGAAACTTTTTGCTACTGAAATTTTTTAAACCAAAGAAACAAATCTTTGATCTTTTATGAATAGACTTTTCACAGAATGTAAGTTTATTTTGTCTTAGTAAACTATTTTTTGGTCTGGAAGTAAAAAAAAAATGATGTTATACATTTTTGCAACCAAGTCAGCTCATTGTAAGTATATTGACTTTTTACATATAATGTGGAACCAATACAAAGTAACAAACTGAAATTGCTTATAATCATGGGTATTGACCATTAACAAAGAAAGGAGGAAGGAAGGAAGGAAGGAAGGAAGGAAGGAAGGAGGGAAGGAAGGGAGGGAGGAAGGAAAAGCGTTGGGCATATGGTAGCTGGCAACATGAAAGTGTCACAGGTCAAAAATGTAAGCCATACAAAGTGAGAGAGGAAAAGAGAGAAACTGAGGAAACTAAAATGATAAATGTGTTCCTCTTCCTCTGAGCTGAATCGTTATTTACAGCCATTAAATAATGTCTCTCCCTTTTCCAAATCAGGACAGCAGCAAAATATATACAACACACATTTCTTATTTGGAAATCTACAATGAATGTGGTTATGATCTATTGGATCCAAGACACGAAGCCTCCAGTTTGGAAGACTTGCCGTGAGTAGCAGAACAGCAAAGGCGGGGGTAGGGGCGGATTACTTTCAGATGTTTCCTTCAGTTGTTTTCTCTGAAACTTCACATGTTTCTAGTCTCAATTGTAATTAACAAATACTGGGTAACAGAATCATTTTGTAATATAATGGATACTTTTTCACTAGTGATAGGAATGAAAATTGCTTAAAACTCAATTCTTGGGAAAATCTCTTTTGGAGTTGGTTCAGGAGAGAGCAGCGGAGTGTGTGGGCGCAGAGAGGATCTGTGGGATGGGGCAGTACTACTTTACTCTGGCCACATGAAACCATTTTACTCCTCTAATTGTGGCCTTTCTCTGAAGAAGGTACTCAAATTAGGGTTCAAGCAGCAATAAGAGAATCTGAAAGAGAGAAAATGAAACTTTAAGTTTTCCCCAAATCCTTCTCTGCTATTATTAGGATTAACAGTGACAATCATTTGGTTGCAATTGGCACTGATTGTTTCAAGACCAAACTACAAATGGAGTCTTCAGAGCTTATCTAATAATGGAACAAGTTACCCTGCCAACATTTGTGTAACATTACTCACTGCTGGTTTGACTATCTGCCTAAATTAGACACATGTTAATTGGTAACAATGCATATGCACGTACTTTGTCCAGACATCTTCATGTATCAGAAGACACCAGAACCATGAAAACACATTTCAATATTCTTTTTATTAAATATTCTAAAACAATTAAACTGTATATTAATCTTCTACCAAAAAGATCAACAACCAGTTGTTTCATTTGTAAAGAAAATAAGAAGAAATAATAAAGAAAATAAGTTATACTCTTTATACTACCTTTATATGTATTCTTCTATTAATGTTAATTGAATTTTTTAAATTTATTTATTTATTTATTGAGAGAGAGGAAGAAAGGGAGAGAAAGAGGGAGAAAAACATCGATGTGAGTGAGAAACATCACATAAATCAGTTGCCTCTTGTACACACCCCGCCAGGAACCAAACATACAGCCTGAGCATGTGCCCTGACCAGGAATCGAACTGGCAATGATTCACTCTGCAGGATGACATCCAACCAACTAAGCCGTACCAGCCAGAGCTGACTGAATGTTTTTACATGTCATCTCTTTTATGTTTACAGTATTCATTGGAAAAGTTTAAAAAGAAGATGATGGTTGGTACTCTAAAGAACTTGTATAATAATTAAGAGAAAGGAAAAATTACTTACTGTATGGAAGAAATTGGCCTTAAAGAAACTGGAGAATTATGTTTACAAAAGGTAAACATTTTCAATCGCTATTAAAAAAAACCCATTATATTACAAAAAAATTGTTATGCAGTGTTTGTTAATTATAGTTGAGACCAGAAAGAGTGGTTTCACACACTGAATAAACCTAACAGAAAGCCTGCAGGTGAAGGTGGATCTCTGGGAGCTTTGAGACTTTAGCTGACCCTCCCTTGGGCCCAGTAAAAGCCAGCCTTGGTGCACAGCTTGGTTATTTCTGCACACACCCACCCTTGGTAAAAGCCAGCCTTGGTGCACAGCTTGGTTATTTCTGCACACATCCAGACCCAGCAGAGGAAACCACAAACTGTAGATCACTGCAACTTCGAAACAGGTTTCCCAGGGCCAGTCACAGGTAGCATTTGACATTGCATTGCACCAGAGTCCCTCCCAAGAGGCCCAGAGCCAACACTCTCTGTGGTTAGCCTCAGACAACATCAGAGCAGGATCCAAGGAGCTTCACAAGCAGCATTTCCAAAGGGAGATTTCAGCAGGTGCCAAAGTCTGCTGAAGTGAATTCTTCATGCGATCAACACCAGCATAGCAGCTTGCACACCATGGTCAATGTTGAGCCTCACAGTCAGCCAGCCTGAGAGTTGATCCCATGCATGAGTGGGCCAATAGCAATCAAGACTCAATTACAACAGGAGGGCTCACTTAACCCACGCAAAGGACATTCCTCAAGCACCCAGCTCAGAGGATTAAGGAGACTGCACCACTGAGCCTCACAGGGTACCTACTATATAAGGGCACCTACTATATAAGGCCACCCCACAAAGACTGGAAACCATAGCAGATCTATCTAATACATAGAGACAAACACAAAGACGCAGCTAAAATGGGGAGACAAAGAAACAGGTCCCTAATGAAAGAACAGAAGAACTCACCAGAAAAAGAATTAAGTGAAGTGGGGACAAGCAATTTATCAGATACAGAGTTCAAAATAATGGTTAAAAGGATGCTCAACAGCATGAAAAATGAAACAGAAACCATAAGAAAGGACCAGTCAGAAATGAAGAATACCATATCTGAAATGAATACACTGGAAGAAATAAACAGTAGTTTGGAAGAAGCAGAGGATTCAGCCAGCAATTTTAAAGACAAGGTAGCAAAAGGCATCACTCAGAGCAGCAAAAAGAAAACAGAATTTAAAAAAGTGATAATAGTTTAAGGGCATTTTTGGACAACATGAATGACAACAACATCCGCATCATAGGCATGCCAGAGGAGAAGAGTGAGAGCAAGGGAATGAGAACCTATTTGAAGAGATAATGACCAAGAACTTCCCTAACCTGGTGAAGAAAAAAGACACATCATAATTAAAATGCCAAGGTTAAAGACAAAGAGAAAATATAAAATCCTCAAGAGGTTAGTTACCTATAAGGGAGCTCCCATAAGACAAAGCTGATTTCTCAACAGAAACATTTCAGCCCAGAAGGCATTGTCATGAAATATCCAAAGTGAAAAAATACAAGGAACTTTTTGATGCATTGCTGTGTTTGGTTTGGTAATAATTTGTTGAGGATTTTAGCATCTATGTTTATCAGGGATATTGACCTATACTTTTCTTTTCTTGTAGTGTCTTTATCCGGTTTTGGAATTAGGATAATGCTGGCCTCATGAAAAATTGGCTTGGGGGCCTTCCCTCCTGTTCAAGTTTTTGGAATACTTTGAGAAGGAGAGGTGTTATTTCTTCCCCGAGTATTTGGTAAAATTCGCCTGTGAAGCTATCCAGTCCAGGGCTTTTGTTTGTTGCAGGAGGGGGTTTGATTACTGCTTCAATTTCACTAGGTGTAATATGTTCAGATTCTCTGATTCTTCCTGATTTAGTTTTGGAAGATTGTATGTTTCTACAAATTTATGTATTTCATCCAGGTTGTCCAGTTTGTTGGCATATAGTTGTTCATAATATTTTCTTACACTCCTTTGCATTTCTTTGTTGTCAGCTGTTATTTCCCCTCTTTCATTTCTGATTTTATTTATTTAGGTCCTCTCTTTTTCTTGATGAGTCTGCTTAAAGGTTTGTCAATCTTGTTAACCATCTCTTGGATTCATTGATCTTTTGTATTGTTTTTTAGACTCCATTTTGTTTATTTCTGCTCTGATCTGTATTATTTCCTTCCTTCTACTCACTTCAGGCTTTTTTGTTGTAAATTTTCAGGTTCCTTTAAGTGTAAAGTTATATTGTTTATTTGAACTTTTTTTTTTGTTTTTTTAGAGATAGGTCAAGTAGGATGTTTTCCAGGAATACAAGGTTGCAACATTTGCAAATCAGTAAATGTGATTCACCACTAAACAAAATGAAGGATAAAAACCACATGATCATATCAATAGATGCAGAAAACACATTATGTAAAGTCCAGCACCCATTTATGATAAAAACTCTCAGCAAAGTGGGACTAGAGGGAACACCTAAACATAATAAATGCTACGTATGACAAACTCACACAACATGCTCATCCTACAAGCATTCCCTTTAAGATCAGGAACAATACAGGGATGTCTGCTTTCACCTCTCTTTTTAACATAGTACTAGAAGTCCTCGCCACAGCAATCAGACAAGAAGAAATGAAAGGCATCCAAATTGAAAAGGAAGTAGTAAAACTGTCTTTTTTTGCAGATGGTATGATACTATACATAGAGAACCTGGAGGATTCCACCAAGAAACTACTTGAACTGACAAATGAATTCAACAAAGTAGCAGGATACAAAATTAATATCCAAAAATCAGTTGCATTTTATATGCCAATAATGAACCTATGGAAAGGAATATTAAGAAAACAGTCCTGTTCACAATTGCTTCAAAAAGAATAAAATACATAGGAACAAGCCTAATGAAGCATGTAAAAGACCTGTACTCAGAAAATTACAAGACACTGAAAAGAGAAATAAAAGATACAAATATATGGAAGCACAGCCTGTGGTCATGGATTGGAAGAATCATCATCATTAAAATGTCCATGCTACTCAAAGCAATCTATAGATTCAGTGCAATTCTTATCAAGATTCCAATGATGTATTTCACAAAACTAGAACAAATATTTCAAAAATTTATATGCGACCACAAAAGGCCTTACATAGCAATAGCAATCCTGAGAAAGAAGAACAAAGTTGGAGGAATCATACTACCTAATATCAAACTGTATTATAGGGCCATAGTAATCAAAACAGCATGGTACTGGCATAAAAACAGATACACAGATGAATGTAACAGAATAGGGAGCCCAGAAAGAAACCCATACCTTCATAGTCAATTAATATTCAGTAGAGGAAGTAAGCATGTACGATGGGCAAAAGATAGTTTATTCAATAAACGATGTTGGGAAAATTGTACAATTCTGTGCAGGAAAAGGAAACTAGACCCCTTTCTTATACCACACATAAGAATAAATTCAAAATGGATCAGAGACTTAAATGTTAGACCTGAAACCATAAAAATCATATTAGAAAACAGGCAGCAAAATCTTGGACATTGATATAGCAATATTTTATTGGATATATCTCCCTAGGCAAGGGAATAAAAAAAAATAAACACAATGCACTATGTAAAAGTGAAAAGATTTTACACAACAAAGAAAAGCATTAACAAAATGAAAAGACAACTCATAGAGTGGGAGACTATATTCACCAATACATCTGATAAGGGGTTAATATCCAAAATTTATAAAGAACTTACAAAACTCAATACCCCAAAACCTCCAAACAACCCAATTAAAAAATGGGCAAAGAACCTGAATAACACTTCTCCAAAGAGAACATACATATGGCTAATACACATGAAAAGATGCTCAATGTCACTAATCATCAGAGAAATGCAAATTAAAACCACAATGAGATATCGTCTCACACCTCTCAGAATGGCTACAATCAATACGTCAACGATCAACAAGTGCTGGTGAGGATGCCCTTTTGGGGGGAATGCAGATTGGTGTACCAATGTGGAAAGCAGTATGGAGATACCTCAAAACTTAAAAATGGATCTGCCTTTTGACTTACTGATCCCACTTCTGGGAATAAATCCAAAGGAACCAAAATACTAATTCAAAAGAACATAAGCACCCCTATGTTCATTGCAGCATTATTCACAATCACCAAGACAGGGAAGCAGCCCAAGTGCCCATCAGTAGAGGAGTGGATAAAACAACTACGGACGTTTATACAGTGGATACTACTCTGCTGTAAAAAACGAAGGAAATTTTACCTTTTGCAACAGTGTGGATGGACCAGGAGAACATTATGCTAAGTGAAATAAGCCAGTTAGATAAATAAAAACACCAATGATTTCACTCAGATGTGGAATTTAATGAACAAACTGAACTAACAAGCAAAACAGAAACAGACTCATAGATAGAGAGCAGGGTAACAGCTAAGGGTGGGGGGAGGTTAGAGGATGGAGGGATTGAACAAAAAGGGAAAAGGGCTCAGGGACACAGACAACAGCGTGGTGATTGTGAAGGGAGTGGGGTATAAGGACACTAAATGGTAATGGGAAAAATGCAATAAAAAATTAAAGAACCTGGAGGAAAAGAAAGAAAGAAAAGCAATGACCTACAACTGAAACTAGTTTACCCAGCAAGGCTATCATTTAATTGAAGGAGAAATAAAGAACTTTCTAGACAATAAAAAGCTAAAGGAGTTCTTCACCACCAAACCACTATTACAGGCCCATTCCTCTCACCCCCATCTCTGGCTAATCTGGCTAACCACTAATCTGTACTCTGTATCTATGAGAATTTATAATGCAAAGAGGGAACCTTAATGTATTCTATGAACCTTTATTTAATAAAATGACAATAACAAAGGAATAGATTATTGATACATTTAACAACTTGGATGAATCTTCAGGGAATTATGCTGAGTGAAATATTATTTACATAATATTTTTAAAAGGAAAAATTATAGAAATAGATAAAAGATTAGTGGTTGAAAGAATTAGGGAGGGAAGTGGGAATGGCTGTACCAGCCAGTGAGGGATTGCTGTGGTGATGGACTGTTGTGTATCTTGACTGTGGCTGTGGATACACAAAACTGTGACAGAAACACAGACACACACACACACAAGTACAAGCAAAACTGAAACGTCTTAATAAATCAGTGGATTGTATCAATGCCATTGTCCTGGGTGTGATATTTTTAATTTAGTTTTATAAGGAGTTACCATTGAGAGAAACTGGGGTACATGGATCTCTCTACATTTTATATCTTACAGCTGTACAATTATCACAAAAGAAACAATTTAATTAAAAGTAATAGGCAATATATTTATATAGAACATATATGTATGTACACACTTATTTGTATTAAGCCTATTCTGTATTTAGTAATTTAAGTGAAAATAGTACTTCTATTTTTGAAAGCTCTTTACATCATATGCTATAAAAAGAATATAGTTGGAATCTAAGTACGCCTCATGAAGTAAAACAGTATAACTGCTAGTCTCAACCGTAGGCAAAATAGTTACTTTGGTTTAATTTTAGTATTCCTAAATAGGGACACACATTCCATGTATGTTTCCAAAGTTGGTCATGGTTATTATTGTTTAAAAAAAAGTCAGTAAACTTCAGTATCCAGTATTGAAATCTTAGCTGTTTTGTGTTTTTAAAATAATCTGTCATCAAAGGAAAAAATGTTGACAGATTTTTAAATTTAATTCACTACATTTCTAATACCTAATCTATATAAAATGCTGCAAGAGTGCTGCTGGAGTTACCAGACAATTAATGCACAGCCTTTGCCCTCATGGTTTTAGTGTGGTCATGTGGAAACACTCATTTACTCAATAAACCTTTATTGAGATCCAACATGTGCCCGCCACACAGTGCTAGGCACTGAGTTTGCTAACATAGTCTTTGCTTTCCTAGAACCCACTGAGTGGGTAAAACTCATACAAAACAGATAAGGTGAAATACGAAAAACATCATAAGAGAGGCACCAGGAATGAGAAGTGCTTAAAGGAGAAAGAAATCACACCGGGTCATGTGATCAGGAAAAGATTCATAGAGAAGATGATGTGAAATAGCTCTTGAGGGGAGGCATGGGACTTGGGGCACCGGGGTGTGGCACTCACATGGAAACACTAGTAGGGATGTTGAGGAGCATGCAGCCTATTCTATGACAGTTAATAGGCCTGTTTGATTGGAAGGGAGTAGGTGAGAACAGTAAGACTGAAAAGATGAATGCAAGGTTTTAACAGTCAAGGTGTAGACCTTAGAGATACTTATTCAAGGGCATAGCACAATTGGAACTGCTTTTAGGAATGAAAATCAGTCAGTGGTATGCAGGACTGGAGTAAATGGGAGTGAGAGAGACCCCGGAGCATTGTGGGAAGTTGGCAGGGTCATTTAGGTGGCAGTGGGAGGGAGGGAGTAAAAAGGAGGGGCAAAATTAATAATCCAGTTCATTGAAATTTAACTTTGTATGAGAATCTCCTGGAATGGTTGTTAAAATGTGGATTCCTGGCCTTCACTTTCAGAAAATTCAAATATGAAATATGTTTGAATAAGGTTCCCAAGTGATTCTATCACTGGTGGTTTGCCTTAATCCCTTCCCTCATCCACCCAGGGAAAGTTCTTTTTTGAAGATATTGGGAAAATTGCTCAAAGAGGGAGATGGGCACCTATCATATGCTAGTCTTTTTGCTAGGGACCTTACTTACATTACCTCATTTAAGGAAGTAGGTATCATAATCCATGTTTTATACGTGACTAAAATAAGGTTCTTGTTGATTGTGTGATATTTCCCCAGGAGTCCATGTCTGCCAAAATATAGACCAGGATATCAACTTCAGTCTACCAAACATCAGAGCTGGGGATGGTGGTGCTCTTGCCAGAAAGATCCATGTGGTCCTGGCATTCCATTTGAGCTCTGAGCAGATTGTTGTTTCCTGGGCCTCTTCAGTCCTCTGGAGCCTCTTCCTTGAGCCAAAGCTTTGAGTCCATTTCAGCTCTCTATTGCGTGTCAGCCACTCTGCAAGGCTCTGAGAGTACCCATTCCTTCCCTCACAGGGCTCTAGTCTAGTAGAACAGACTCATCAACTGATCATTTCAATCTTACACAATAAGCAGTAGGATGCTCTGAATCCCCTAAAGGAAGAATAAGGGAGGACACTAATTTCAACCTGGGAGTTCAGAGACAGCTGGAGAAAAACTCTACCATATTATGGTCTCCATCCTCAGCTGGGACCATAGCCTACTAAGCCAGGCTTTCATGCGTCCAGTCCCTTTTCTCCATTCCTCACAATAATTATATCAAATGTCTGACTCTTTAGTCAAGTATCACCTACCCTAATACTCTTTGAAACCAATTGTATCCTTAGGTCAGAGAGAATGTGGAAACAGTGAAACATGAATTTCTTTACCTTCCTGCCTCACATCTTATTCCCACTCACCTGCTTTGCTCTAGTCTCAGGGACAGGGATGTCCAACCTTTTGGCCTCTCTTGGCCACACTGGTGAAAGAAGAGCTGTCTTGGGTCACACATTAAGTACACAAACACAATCAAAAACAAACAAAAAAAAACTCATGTTGTAAGTAAATTTACTATTTTGTGTGGAGCCACATTCATAGCCATCCTGGGCTGCATGCAGCCCGCAGGTTGCCAGTTGTACACCCCTGCAAGCCCACCTTTTGCCTTACACTCTGGACCTTTCTTGCATCAGCCCTAAACTTTCTTTCTTTGGCCTAGACATTTTCTGATTAAAATTTTTGAAGTTAGTACCTTTAGAATCTAAAGTTTAGATGAAGGATGCATCCTTTAGTTCTTATTCCTACCTATTGCATTACACTTTATATTTGTGTTATTTTTCTGGCCCCACTGAACATTTGAAGAGATTTCTGGGCCTATAGATCTCAAAGTTAAAACTAACTCCGGTCTTTTCTTCAACTGAGTAAGTTACTAACATAGCTAAGATGCAACCTTTTTAGAAGCTGGGGTGCAGGATTATCTGAACAAGTGACTGACTGGTGATGAGTGTTGATGGTAAGTCACATACTGTGTCCATCATGGATTGGCCAGAGACTTATTCCTAGAAAAATGGAATGTTGCCAGTGACCATGGCAGAGGGAATATAGTACCTTCAGCCTGAAAACAGTGCAGTTCTACCCAAAACCTGTCCCACTAGAATAATTAACAAGGCAGAAACTGGGATCCCTTTCTTTGAATGGACAATTAAAAGAAATCTTTCTCAATATCAGAAGTGTCTTAGATAGGAGGTTTGCTTGGCTAACATAAAAACATACCATACATAGACTGGGTGGGTAAACAGCAGACACTTATTTCTCATAGTTCTGGAGACTGGGAACTCCACACTCAAGCTGCTGGCAGACTTGGCTCTTGGAGACAGCTCCTTTCCTAATTTGCAGATGGCTGACTTTTTGCTGTGTCCTGACATGGCTGAGAGAAAAGAGCTCTGATCTCTCTCTCTCTGTTTTTATGAGGAACTAATCCCATTATGAAAGCCCCATTCCCAAGACCTTATCAAAACCTAAATACCTCCTAAAAGTCCTGCCTCCAAATACCAACACATTGGGGATTAGGGCTTCAGCCTATGAATTTTGGGGGCACAAACATTCTGTGCATAACTTGGGTGTTAGTTTTCACCAATAGTTCCTTAATATGTGATGTGTATAAAAGTTGGAAGAAATAGCTGCAGTAGTTTCACTTATACCTCTGGAATATGAAAGTATATCTGTGATATTTAGGATTTTTAGTCACATGGGATTAACTAATGATGGGAAAACATTGTCACTTCAGTCAATTTCATTTTCCTCATGCTTTGTATGCAAACAAATGCATACAATTTCTTTTTTTGAGATTAAAAGGTGAAATACACATTTTATTTTTTTTAATTTTATTTTAATTGTTGTTCTTATACAGTTTTCTGTCTTCTACTCCTATCCAAGCCCACCACCCCAGCCCTCCCCAGCTCCCTCCCATTTCCAGCCCCCTAGCTTTTGTCCATGTGTCTTTCATACTTGTTGCTCTAAACCCTTCCCCTTTTCCTTGGATATTCCTATCCCTCTCCTCTCTTGTTCTCAATTTCAGTGTCTTTGGTTATATTATGCTTGTTTGTTTGTTTTGTTGGTTAGGTTCCTGTTAAAGGTGAGATCATATGGTATCTGTCTTTCACCTCCTGGCTTATTTCACTTAGCATAATGCTCTCCAGTTCCATCCATGCTGTCGCGAAGGGTAGGAGCTCCTTCTTTCTTTCTGCTGCATAGAATTCCATTGTGTAAATGTACCATAGTTTCTTGATCCATTCATTTACTCGTGGGCACCTAGGTTGCTTCCAACACTTGGCTATTGTAAATTGTGCTGCTATAAACATTGGGGTGCATAGGTTCTTTTGGATTGGTATTTCAGGGTTTCTAGGATATAATCCTAGCAGTGGCATTGCTGGGTCAAAAGGTAGGTCCATTTTTAGTTTTCTTAGAAAATTCCATACTGCTTCCCATAGTGGTTGTACCAGTCTGCAGAGGAGAACATAGGCAGGAAAATCTCAGACATTTTATGCAGCAACATTTTTACTGATATGTCCCCTAAAGCAAGGGACATAAAGGAAAGAATAAACAAATGGGATCTCATCAAAATAAAAAGCTTCTGCATGGCTAAAGAAAACTATTAAAATAAAAAGAGAACCCAACTGTATGGGAAAACATATTTCCCAATGATACCTCAGACAAGGGCTTAATCTCCAAAATATATAAAGAACTTACATGACTCCACTCTAAGAATACAAGCAACCCAATTAAAAAATGGGCAAAAGACTTGAACAGACACTTCTCCAAGGAGGACATACAGAAAATCCAGAAACACATGAAATGAAATGCACATTTTAAATTAAGTATTGGTATGGACTTGACTTATTGTCTTGTCTTTATAATTGCTTTATAAATTGTTTGCTTTATTCTGGTACTACATCATTTTTTTGCAATCTGTTCCAAATTTTGAGTATATAAAGGAAAACTATAGGATTACATAAAGAGTTTTAAATAATTTAGGCTTGTGGTATCCTGTAGAAGAATACACAGTTTGGGTCCTGGCTGGTGTGGCTCAGTGGATTGAGTGCCAGCCTGCAAAGCAAGGGGTTGCTGGTTCAATTCCCAGTCAGGGCACATGCCTGAGTTGCAGGCCAGGTCCTTGGTGGGGGATGTGCGAGAGGCAACCACACATTGCTGTTTCTCTCCTTCTCTTTCTCTCTCCCTTCTCCTCTAAAAATAAATAAATAGAATCTTTAAAAGAAAAAAAAAAGAATACACAGTTTAGAAACATATCTAACTATTGTACCTCAACTATAGAGAAAGAACTTATTACAACCTTTTAGGAGTGTCAACATCATATATACCAAGCATTTATGATATTGCAAGAATCTCAGCTCTTTTAAGGGCATTATAAAGGATTTGAACAGTATTCTATCTTTAATCAACTTTAGTTTTAAAATGTAACATGCTTGCGAAACACCTCAAGAGACTTCTGCAAAATACAACTGCTTTCAACTAACAATGCATGTACATGCAAAAAAGGCTTACAAATGCTTTAAGTCTTGTGAACAGAGCTCACATTAACCAATTTTTTTCTGTCATAGTCCAGCCCAGTCCTCTCACACCAGTGTCTCTGCTCCCACAACCCTAAGTGGTTTCCTGATTTTACTGGCATATGCCACGACCAGAGTTCTGACTGAGCTAACAGCAGTGCCGAGCCAGCCTGGAGTGAGGAGGTACAGGGAAGAGACCTGTACCTCCTAGATTTCAGAATGAAATCTAGGTGCCAAAAGGGAAAGGTCACATCAGATAGGGAGAGGGATCTTTTTGACCAGGAGATGAGGGTCACAAGTAGAACACAAATATCCCCTGCTCTGAAACTTGCACAGCAGTTAGTCTATGTATCAATTAGCCAATTATAATTGACCTTGTGTTTTCAGATTGAGTTCTGGGATAGTCAAAGACATTTGACAAAATCCAGGCAGAGATCTGACTGATACTATGCAGGCTGGCTGACTACCTATTATCTTTCAGTACGTATCCAACTCAGTTTAAGAAGCAAGACCTAGGAATAGGCCAGTTAGAGGAAATAATGGCAAAATAGGTGTCATTTACAGTAGCAAAAGAAAGTAAAGTACTCAGGAAACATTCAGGGACTTTGTGAAGACAATAATACATTTTTTGGTAAAACATAAAAGATTTGAAGATCTTATTTAAATGAGAGATGCGAATACCTTGAAGAGATCAGTTCTTCTCTTGTTAGTGTCGAGGTTCAGTAAAATTACCAGTGAAGTCTTAACGATTTTTAAAAACATTGATATGTTGCTTGTTTGTTTGTTTTATTGATTAGGTTCCATTTGTAGGTGAAATTATATGGTATTTGTCTTTCACCAGAGACAATGAAATAAAGAACAAGGTGACAGTAACCAGAGGGCAGTGGGGAGGGGGTAACAGGGAAAGAAAGGAAAAGGTCATCAAAGAATGTGTATAAAGGACCCATAGACAAAGCCAAAGGGGGGGAAGGGTTGAGGGTGGGAGCTGGGGGTGGATGGGGTGGGGGAAAATGGTGGCGGGAAATGGAGACAACTGTACTTGAACACTAAAAAAATTGTTACATAGAAAAGTAAATAAATAAAACTTAATGGTGGGGAAAATATCATTGATATGATTCCAGAGTTTATCTGAGGGGATAAACAACCAAGAAGAAGAATGAAATGTCTGAAAATAGAAAAATGAGGGAGGATTTGTGGCACCATGTATTCAAATTAGGTAAAAACTCTAATAACGAAATCATATTATACCATTTCAATATTAGACAATGAAGAAGAAAGAATAGATAAACCAGAATCAGATCCTATGCCATATTATTTTTTAATTTAGAGGAAAATGTTTTTAGTCAATGTTATTGAACATTTTTTGTTAGTAAATTAACTAATAGTTGCTTGTAAAGCTGTCCAACTTACAGTGACTTAACCAACTAGTCTGTCCTCCCCCCTCCCCCACCCCCACCTCCACATACAGTAAGGACTCTAGAGGTTGGAGCCGGGCTGGACCTGCTGCAGACCCTCCAGGATGCCTTCAGGGCTCTGTTGTTCTGCTCAGCCATTCTTACCAGATGGCTTTAGTCTTTGCACAAAATAGTTATCCTATCTTCACTATTCCATCCATATTTCTGGAAGAAAAAAGGAGGAGGGATAAGAGCATGTGTTGGCTGTGACCTAGCACTGACAAGAATTACAGCACATGGCCAGCCCTACTAGCAAGGGAGTCTGGGGATGCCTATTATCTTAAAATAATTTCCTGAACAAAATCTCATGCAAGTCTAGGAAGCACACAGAGTCCCAAACAAGATGGATGCAAAGAGGTCCACTCCAAGGCACATCATAATTAAGATGCAAAGGGTTAAAGACAAAGAGGGAATCTTAAAAGCAGCAAGAGAAAATTACCTACAAAGAGTTCCTGTAAGACTGTCAGCTTATTTCTCAGAAGAAACTTTGCAAGCTAGTAGGGACTGGTGAGAAGTATTCAAAGTGATGAAAAGCAACTTAGATTACTCTATCCAGCAAAGCGATCATTTAGAATTGAAGGGCAGATAAAGTGCTCCCAGGCAATGTAAAGCTAAAGGAGTTCATCATCACCAAGCTTTTATTATATGAAATCTGAAAGGGACGTAAGAAAAAGAAGATCAAGACTATGAACATTAAAATGGCAATAAATACACATCTATCAAGAACTGAATCTCAAAAACAGATTAAGCAAACAAGCAGAACAGAGAGAGAATCATAGATGTGGAGAACATTGGGAAGATGGCAAGTGGGGAGGGGACCCTGGGGGATGGGGGAAAAGGTGAAGGGATTAAGTACAAATCGGTAATTACAGGGGGATGTTAAGAACAAATATAAGAAACAGTTGCCAAAGAATTTATATGCATGGCCCATGGACATGAACAAGAGAGAGTGGATCAAAGGAGGGAGTGGGGGGTGCTGGGTGGAGGCAGGCAAAGGGGAAAAATTGGGACAACTGTAATAGCAAAATCAATATAATAAAAAAGAAAATGCACATATATTTTAAAGTTTGGTTAAAAATAAAAGCAAATTGTCTCAATATTTTTTTATATTATCTACATGTGAAATGATAATATTTCTGTTATATTGGTATAAATATAATATATAATTAAAATTTAAAAAAATCAGAGCCTAATATTTAGGGAGTAAGGAAGGGCAGATGCCATATAGGCAATCACACTGTAAACCACAGTTATTCAGGGGAAAACTCCATGTAGGTACCACATTTCCTCTCCTGTACCTGATCCCGAATAATAGAAGAAAATATATTCTCATTAATTATATATAGTTAATGTATTGTATATTAATGATAATATAATAACAAGTACATTCATAATTTTACCACCAATCTGCATAAAATGTTTAAGAAAATTACTTTGAGGAAATATATTGATGTATCATCATATTCTTTGTGGTGGGACTGTTTATTATTTTTAATTCTTTCTATGTTTAAAAATTTTTCAAATTTTTCACAAGAAGCATATATTATTTTTGTAGTTGGAAAAATAATAAACATTATGTGAACTGAAAATAAATAAAAGTAAATAAACATAGAACTTGTAAAATGCAATAGTGTAAACTTAGAGGTATATAAAGCTATCTACTTGGCAGAGGAAATGCCAAGGTTTTCCATATTTTAAACCCATTTCCTCTAGATCTATTTATACAATTTCCCCAAATGTGGGAAACTTGAGTATATAATTTGTGATACTACAATTATCAAATGTGAATAAGAATGAAAATATCAGTGAAAATATGGGAAAATATTTTTTTTGTTAAAAATGTTGGTAGCTCTAAAGAAGACAAATTCTAGTATATGGTTCTATAGTTACTGTATGAAATTAGGCCAAACAAGACATTTTATTAAATGATGGATTATGTGTGATTCTAGAGCAGCGGAAGGATTTTGATATGGCTAAATGTAATTGGAATTAGCAAAGAGTACTAGTGTAAGAGGAAAATAACAGACACAGGTTTTAATATGTACAGTATTCACTTTTGGAAAATCATGCAAATGATAATTGTGTGTAGGCAGTAATTAAGTGTCACTGATAAGCCACAGTTACATGGATTTGGGAGCCTCGGTATGTTTGTGACTGCGAAGTCATTTTATTTGGGAACGGGGAAAGTTTGGTTAGTTTAATATAATGCAGGAAAGTGAACTTATGAAGTTATTGACAGTTCAAAAATTCTATGAGTATTTGGTCCTGACCAGTGTGGCTTGGTTGAGCATTGTCCCATAAAGAAAACAGTTGCCAGTTCGATTCCCAGTTAGGGCACATGCCTGGGTTGTGGGCTTGTCCTAGACTGGAGCCCTTGTGAGAGGCAACCAGTGTTTCCCTCCCACCTCGATGTTTCTCTCCCTCTCTTTCTCCCTCTCTTTCTCCCTCCCTTTTCCTCTCTCTAAAAATAAATAAATAAAATATTGTAAAAATTATGTTTGGATATAATCTGTTAAAAAATAGAATGAGTGTTTCATATATATGCTAAATCTCAATGAAATAATTAAACAACAGTAATCAATGCATAAGTAAACACAACTATTTGTGAGAAAAGTGTTGGTTTCCTACACATTAACTGTACCTAGTATGGCTCTGTCTCTGCCTACTAAAGATAATTCTCATTTTGGTTTGCATTTCCATGGTAGTAGGCAAAAGCTTCAAGTTCTCTGTCTGGAGTGTTTTTGGAGATGTCTGTTTTCCGAACACATGAAAGCATAAGCCCAGTTAGAAGCAGAAGCTTCTGGAAAGTATGAAGATGTTTCCACATCAACACCAGGCACCCTTGAGTTTTGTAGGATACATCACATTAAATGAATTAATCCCATGCTCATGTCAACTTTGCTCCTTTTCAGACATGGAATAAATCACATACTGATCATTTTTTAGAGTAGTTTTAGTTTCACAACAAAATTATTGGAAGGCACAGAGATTTTCCCCAAACCTCCTGCCCCCTCATATGCAGAGCCTTACTCATTATCAACATTACTCACCACAGTGATGCATTTGTTACCTAGAATGAGCCTTCATTAAGGTATCAAATTCTCCTAAAGGGGTAGTTCACCTTCGGTTTCACTCTTGGTGTACACATTCTTTGGGTTTGGACAAATTTGTAGTGACATATGTTCATCATGGTAATGTCATATAGAGTATTTTTACTGCCTTAGAAGTCCTCTTTGCTCTGCCTAGTTATCGCTCCCCCTTACCTCAACTGTCTTCACAGTTTTGCCTTTCCCAGAATGTCGTGTAGTTAGAATCATACAGTATGTAGCCTTTTCAGTTTGGCTTCATTCACTTAATAATATGTTTTTTTCATGCCTTAATAGTTTATTTCTTTTTAATGTTGAATAATATTCCATTGTCTGGATGTACCAAGTTTATCCATTTACCTACTGAGGGACATCTTGGTTCTTCCAAGTTTTTAAAATTATGAATAAAGCTACTATAAACATCAATGTGCAGGTTTTGTGTGAACATAGTTTTCAACCCCTTTAGGTACATACCAAGCAGCACACTGCTGGATCATATGGCAAGCAGTATGTTAGTTTTGTAAACAATAGCCAAGCTGTCTTCCAAAGTGGCTGTGCCATCTTGTGTTCCCACCGGCAACGTATGAGAGTTCCTGCTGTTTCACATCCTCACTAGTTTGATGTTGGTGTTCCAGAGTTCACCTGTTTTAATAGGTATGTAGTGGTATCTCACTGTTGTTTTAATTACATATTATTTGGAGCATCTTTTGATATGCTTATTTACCATCTGTATATCTTCTTTAGTGAGGTGTCTGTTCAGATCTTTTTCTCATTTCTTAATTGGGTTATTTGTTTTTGTACTGTTGAGTTTTAAGAGTTCTCTGTATATTTGAGATAACAGTCCTTTATCAGGTGTGTCTTTTACAAATGTTTTGTCCCACTCTGTGGCTTATCTCCTAATTTCACATTATATTTTGCAGAACCAAAGTTTTTAATTTTAATGAAAGCTAGCTTATCAATTATTTCTTTCAAGGATCATGTCTTTCGTGTTGTATCTAAAGAGGTATCACCGTACCCAAGGTCATCTAGGTTTTTCTCTGTTATCTTGTAGTATTTTGACAGTTTTGCATTCTACCTTTAGATCTATGATTCATTTTGGTTCATTTTTATAAAAAGTGTAAAGTTTGTGTCTAGATTCATCTATTTGCATGTAGATGTCCAGTTGTTCCAGCATCATTTGTTGAAGAGACTGTCTTTGCTTTATCGTATTGCCTTCACTCCATTGTAAAAGACCAGCTGACCGTATTTATGTGGGTCCATTTCTGGGCTCTCTATTCTGTGCCATTGATCTATGCAAGTCTTCTTTTCCCCCTGTTCCTTCTAGTTTTTTTTCTTTTTATAAAAAATATATTTTATTGATTGTGCTATGGCAGTTGTCCCATTGTTTTCCCTTTCTCCCCTTCCATCACGCACCCACCCTCTCTCCAGCATTCCTGCCCACCTTAGTTTGTATGTATGGGTCCTACATACAAGTTCTTTGGCTTCTCATTTTCCTATTCTATTCTTAATGCCCCCTGTCTATTTTGTACCTACCATTTATGCTTCTTATTCCTTGTACCTTTTCTGACATTCTCCCCACTCCCACTCCCTCCTGATAACCCTCCATGTGGTCTCCATTTCTGTGATTCTGTTCCTGTTGTAGTTGTTTGCTTAGTTTGTTTTTGTTTTTTAAGTTCAGTTTGTTGATAGTTGTGAGTTTGCTGTCATTTTACTGTTTATATTTTTGATAATTTTTTTTTCTTAGATAAGTCCCTTTAACATTTCATATAATAAGGGCTTGGTGATGATGAACTCCTTTAACTTGACCTATTCTGGGAAACACTTTATCTGCCTTTCCATTCTGAATGATAGCTTTGCTGGATAGAGTAATCTTGGATGTAGGTCCTTGACTTTCATGACTTGGAATACTTCTTTCCAGTCCCTTCTTGCCTGTAAGGTTTCTTTGGGGAAATCAACTGCTAGTCTTATGGGCACTCCTTTGTAGGTAACTGTCTCTTTTTCTCCTGCTGCTTTTAAGATTCTCTCTTTATCTTTAATCCTGGGTAATGTAATTATGATGTGTCTTTGGTATGTTCCTCCTTGGGTCCAACTTCTTTGAGACTCTCTGAGTTTCCTGGACTTTGTGGAAGTCTACTTCCTTTGCCACATTGGGGAATTTCTCCTTCATTATATTTTCAAATAAGTTTTCAATTTCTTGCTCTTCCTCTTCTCCTGGCACTCCTCTGATTTGGATGTTGGAACATTTAAAGTTGTCCCGGAGGCTTGTAAGCCTCTCCTCTTTTTCTTTTGAATTCTTGTTTCTTTATTCTGTTCCAGTGAATGTTTATTTCTTCCTTCTGTTTCAAATTGTTGATTTGAGTCCCAGTTTCCTTACTTTCACTGTGGTTCCTGTATATTTTCTTTATTTCATAGCCTTCACTTCTTCCTCTGTTTTGCATCTGTACTGGATCATTTCTGTGAGCATCCTTATTACCAGTGCTCTGAACTCTGCATCTGATAGGTTGTCTCTCTTCTTATTGCTTAGTTCTTTTTCTGGAGTTTTGATCTGTTCTTTCATTTGGGCCATTTTTCTTTGTCTTGGCACATTTGTTACATTGTAAGTGACGGAGCCTTAGGTATGTGCCAGGGCAGGGCAACCCATTTCACTGTGTTGTGGGAGAGGGGTCACAGAGGGAACAATAATGCTTGCTTGGCTCTAGGCCAGCTTTCAGTCATTTCTTCTGCTACCCACAAGTGAATGGGGCCCTTCTGGTGCTGATTCCTGGGTGGTAGGTTTGTGTACATTCTAGGACCTTGTGGGTCTCTCCAACAGACTCTCTCATGAGTCTGGAAGTTTCTCCCACTGCCATAACCCCCACAGATTTTTATAGCCAGAGGTTTTGAGGCTTTCCTTTCCTGTGCTGAACCCTTGGTTGTGTGATCTGTCTTGCTTCCCAGTTGTCCCTCCTGGTTTATCTACATGCAAATGTGAGTCTGCCCAGTCCACGAGCTGCAACCTTGCTGCATGTCCTCTCTGCCCTGACTGCCCAACTCCACCCCTCCTACCAGTCTGGAAGAATGTTTCTTCTTTAACTTCTTGGTTGTCAGACTTCTTTTAGTCTGACAGTTCTTGATTTTTTGGCAGTTTTGTTTGTTTGTTTGTTTGTTTGTTTGTTTGTTAAGAAACTTTTTAAATATTTTATTTATTTTTAGAGAGAGGGGAGGGAAGGAGAAAGAGAGGCATAGAAACATCACTGTGTGGTTGCCTCTCACATGCCCCACACTGGGGACCTGGCCTGCAGCCAAGGCATGTGCCCTACACTGGAAATTGAACCAGCAACCCTCTGATTCGCAGGCCCATGCTCAATACACTGAGCTATGCCAGCCAGGGCTTGTTTTTTGTTTTTAAATTGGTTGTTGTCCCTCTTTTTTGTGTGTGTGAGGAAGCAAAGATCATCTACCTATGCCTCCATCATGGCTGGAAGTCCCCTGATATATGTAAGACTTAAAGTCGGTAGTGTCAGTCTTCCATTTTTTTCTCCTTCAGTGTTTATTTGCTATTCTGCATCTTTTGTCTCTCCATATAAACTCTAGAACTATTTTGTCAACATCCACAAAATAACTAACTGGGATTTTGATTCAGATTGCATTGAATCTATATATCAAGTTGGTATAACTATGAAGAGTATGAAGAGTATCTCTTCATTTATTTAGTTCTTCTTCATTTCCTTTCATCAGAGTTTTGTAGTTTTCTTTATATAGGTCTTGTGCTTATTTCGTTAGATGTATTCCTAATTATATCATTTTGTTGAGTGCTAATGTAAGTGGTATTTGGTTTTTTAATTTCAATTGCCACGTGGTTATTGCTAGTATATAGGAGAACAATTGTCTTTTGTGTTTTAATCTTGTATTCCACAACACTGACCTAATCACTTACTAGTTCAGGAGCTGTTTTTTAAAAAAAAGTCTTTTGGATTTTCTTTGTAAATGATTATGTCATCTGTCAACAAAGACAGTTTTATTTCTTCCTTCCCAATTCATATACCTTTTATTTCCTTTTTTGCATTACTGCATCAGTAAAACCTTCCAGCTGAAAAGCAGTGGTGAGAGAAGACGTCCCAGCCTTACCTCTGGTTTTAGTGAGAATGCTTTGAGTCCTCACAGTTTGGTGTGATGTTAGCTGTAGGTTCTTATAGTAATCTTTACCAATTTGAGAATGTTCCTCTCTATTCCTAGTTCACTGAAAGTTTCTGTCATAAATAGGCATCAGATTTTGTTAAATGAGTATTCTGCATTAATTGATATGGCCATCTAATTTTTCTTTTTTAGTATCTTGATATGATTGATTATATAATTGATTTTTGATTGTTAAACTAGCTTTGTATACCTGGAAAAAATCCACTTGGTCATGGTGTATAACTCTTTTTATATATTATTGGATTGGATTTGCTAATACTTTATTAAGGGTTTTTGCATCTATGTTCATGAAAAATAATTGGTCTGTAGTTTTCTTGTAATGTCTGTATCTATTTTGGTATTAGGATAATGCTAGCTTTATAGAATGGGTTAGAAAATGTTACTTTTGTTTCTATCCTCTAAAAGAGATTGTAGAGAATTAGTATATTTTTTTCCTTGAATATTTGCTAGACAGCCTGGTGTTTTTAGTGGGTTAAATTAAATAACTTAATTTCTAAAATGTCATGTGCAATTATATTCTTCATTATCCATAAAAATATATAATGTTAGATAAAATTATAAAGAAAAAATATGATTTCAAGCTACTAGAAAGTTTTCAAAATATTTCAGTAGTGGTTAAACAGCAAAAATTTCCATTACTGTTAGCTTGTTCTGTCTAGGTTAAGACCATTACAAAAATATATTGTAGGTTCATAAAACTTTCTCAAATAATATGATTCAACTCTTTGTAATTTATAACAGATGAAATCTTTTAGATTTTTAAAGTCAATATAAAGAAAATCTGCCTTTGAAATTGTTTAAATGCAAGAAGGAGGATGCCCTTACATATTTCTCCTAAAAATGTACATCTCTTTTCCCCAAATCTTCACTATCAAGAACTTCTGAGAATGTATGTTGGGCTGAAACATAAAAGGAGGTTGAAAACCACTGAACTAGGGAATATTCTCTTTATTGACCCGTGAAACATATCTAGTTACTCAGAAGAGCCTGGTGGCTCCCGCACATTTTCAGGAGGCCTGCCTGCTGTTGCTATCGCTCTAAGTCAAGGTGCCTAGACAGGGCCACCTCTAGTCTGTATGGCAGCTTCATATGAATTATTAAAAGGCACCCCTGCCATTTGTTGGAAATCTGTTGTAATATGCTGGTTTTGTTAGAAGACACTTTACTCTGACAGACATTTGTCATAATAAATATACAAACTCATGTTAATTGCACCCCCCTGGACATGGTACCATTGTGTGCAGTACGTTGCCTGCACAATCACATGGGGCATTTGCAAGTAAGAAAAAAAAAAAAAGAAATCACCATGGCAACATTTGTCTATAACATGAAAATGAGAAAGCAGATTCATTGCAGTAACTCCTGGAAAGTTCCAGTTCAGCAAATTGGTGGTGCTGAAGTGCTGTGGAGGTGGAGTGTGGGGTGGGGAAGGCTTCCATTATTGGGGATAAGAGCTTGGCGATTGCTTTTTATATGCCTTCCAGTCAGTTAGAAAGAGGCTGCAAATTCCAAATACTTAGCTAAATGGAAACGATTCTCTGTTTACAGAGAAAACACAATGCTTGCTTCTTCCCCATCATTAAGCAGACCGAGTATACTTAGCAGAACTTTTCCACTTAGATGTCCAAGTTAAGGCTATCAGTGACTTTTGCTTGAAATCTAAACATTTTAGAAACATTTTGTAGGGAAAATGATTCACAGGGGCTTTCAAAAGAATCAAATAAATAGTTTGGGGGTTTCCATCTTGGAATTAGGATGTTTATTTAAGAAAGTCTAATAAAGCCCTCTTTCAAGCCCATGAAAATTATAGTCAGAATCAAGTGGCAACTAAGGATTCAGGAAATAGCTATCAATTTGTGAGAGAGAGAGAGGGAAAGAAAGGGTGAGGAACAAGCAACTGGAGGAGAAACTTTTGCTAATCATTCTTATCTCCTCCAACTTTGAAAAAGCATTCTGCCAGCAGCAGTTTAAAACATTCTCACTCCCAGATTAGCCCACCTAGGCAAGAGGTAGTAAGTACCCAGGGCATGATTCAGGCTGGGCTTTTCTGAGCAAAGGTACCAGAGTGGGTGGGGCTGACACACTGGCTGCAAGCCTTAGTGAAAAGGGATTTTTCAACGAGGGCAGGCAGGGCAATAAGGGAAAGTTCAAAGCCTCATGCCCAAGTGATGGTGCAGAAATCAGGAAAGAATCTAAGAAAAGCTGGTGAGGGAGATCCTTACTAGAGAGAGAAATTTGTGCTGCAGAAGAATCCATATGGATGCTAGAAATGGAACCTTTTATAGTGTGCCCAGAGATGAGCCCTGAGGAGGGAGATGGCCATGAAAGAAACTAAACTAAATTGGACCCCAACATGCCTTTATATGTACTTTCAAAACCTCCATGGTCAAGAAATCAGAAAACATTGAGAGAAAAATAATACCAGAAGAGTCAGAGAAATGTGTAATGATATGGTATGAGAGATAACTGGGGGCATGTGCCAATTTATTTTGATCACAGTGACAAAGCTGGACAAGCACCTGGAAGTGAATAAAGAAGTATAATAGTTCTGAAGTAGCCACATTAGAGATCAAAGACTCTGAACGATTTAGAAGAAAAAACTAGCTTAGCCAAATGCCACTGATGACATTTCACAAACTCTTTCTACCTTATGCTCCTAATTATTCTATACAAATATAATCCTAAATCCATTTAGGTTGTCTAATAAGCAAACACTCTTAAAATTCCATAGTTGCTTGTTTTCTATTTCAGTGAAATAATGGTGAGAGATATACCTATATGTGTCCTTGCTATCACTTAGACTGACTCAGCAATGATATAAACCACATGGAAGTTTAGGTAGATCCAAAATCTGCAGTCGAACTTTAGTTATTGTTGTGGTTAATGGGTGGCTTAGTTGGCCCATCAGCTGCGTGATTGGGGAGGTAGGAAAGGAAATTCCCATGAAGGACAGGCAATTAAAATGTGACCTTGCCTGTTAGATGTGGCTCAAGAGTGACTTCATCGACAACCAAGAAGGTAAGTATCTTTACCCTTTGGGCATGAGGTGGAGCTGGGTAGAAAGTATAAATGAAGAAACCAGAAACCTGCTCCCCATATGTGTACCTTGAGGAGTTATGGAAGATGAAGCCAGTGGCCCTCAACCTTGGCTGCCCTTGAGGATCACTTGGAGCTTTTTATAAATTCTAATACCCATACCACGCCTCAGGCCAATCAAAGGAGAATCCCTTAGGATGGAACCTGGCACCAGTGTGTCTTGTTTTATTTAAGTTCCTCAGGTTGTTCCTCTGTGTAGCTCAGTGAGAACACCTGGATTAAATGAGACACTCGCAGGTGTCTGGCATGTGCCCAATGCGTGTGAGCATTCTCCTCTTGAATTGTTTCCTGCTCTCTACCACTCCCTTTTCTGAACGCGCAGGATAGTATTGTGTCTGTCTTGGTTTTACCACATGTATCAGAGGTGACTTTGCCTTAGAGGTGGGAAATTCTGTTTATCTTCATGTTGAAAAAGACAGAACTCTCTTCGCACTTTGGGTGTACTGTCTCATCACTGATTTCATACCTCTTTTCTTCCTTCCACCACGACTTACCCTCTGCACCTTTAGGCTCCAGAAACTGGATTTAGGAAGAGTTCTAACTTCTGTGTCCCTAGAGGTTGAATTTAGCCACATCTTCTTGAGCACTTCAGAAGGATCAGGGTGAAATAAAGTTTAAGAATAAAGGAGGTTCCTAAAAATAGAACACAATTCATCCATTTCAGTTAAAAATGCCTTCATGTTTTCTAAGCATTTTTGAACTCTTTAGCATTTTTAATAAGCTTACTTATGAGTCTTGTTGAAAAATAAATAAAATACACTTGTTTTCATTAAGGAAAGAGATCCTTTTCCATCTTAGTTGGTGTTGTTGAAGGAGACAAAAAGGAGTCTAAAACTTGGCAAAGGAATACATTATTAGTGACATATTGGTCACAGATGTGCTAGTAGAGCTACATTTTCTTCCTGTGATTTGTATTTTAAATATCCTCAAATTACATATGAAAGTACAGATAACTTCCTTACAAAAGGAAAGAGAAAAATTATGGTATTTGCAAAATCTTAATTTTCAAGGTATTCTAGATGTGTTCTTATTAATAGGTAAGTGACAAATGTTTATTTGCAAACTATACTCTAGAGATGTAGTGCTAGATGATGCCAATCTTTATTATTATCATGACTAATTATTATCATCAATTTTAAGTGTGTTTTTGTTTTTTATATTTAAATTATTTTATTGTTGTTCAATTACAGTTGTCTGCACTTTCTCCCCATGTCTCCTCCCACCCCCTCAAACCCACCTCCCTCCCTTGCTTCCACCCTCCCCCTTGGTTTTGCCCATGTGTCCTTTATAGTAGTTCCTGAAAACCCTTCTCCCTTCCGGCCCCTCCACCCTCCCCTCTGGCTATTGTTAGATTGTTCTTAATTTCAATGACTCTGGTTATATTTTGTTAGCTTTTTTCTTTTGTTGGTTATGTACCAGTTAAAGGTGATATTTTAACAATACTTTTAAATTATAAGATTTACTTCTCCTAACAATTCTTAAAAAAGTCAGGAAGGCAAAACTCAAGAAGCAAACAGGAACTCCCTCTAGTAACTTTATTGCTTGAATCTGTAGGTCTTTGAAGCACAGTATGAGGAGTTTGGCCAAGTTGTATTCAATTGCAGAAAGTGCTAGAAGGACTTTAAGGAGAGTATGGACAAGCCAGCTCTGGAAACAGGGTTAGGATTCACCTGGGAGGAAATGGCATTGGCACCAGGATGCCCATTAAGGCAGTCGTAATAGATGAACGTAATTCCAGCTCCAAGGCTCCGATTGTAAGCATGTGATGGGAGGAAAAGGAATATTATAAAAGAAAAAGGATCAAGAAGCATATATCATGGGCATAAAAATAACAATGACTAAAACTTTTATAAGAATTCTTGAGAACATTTTTACTCATTTGATAAGAAAACTAATTAGACAAGTAATGACGCCTGGGGGGGTAGCAGATTCTTTGATTTCCATCATGTTTAAATTGATAAGCTAACCAATTTCAAATGTCATGTTAAATTGAAATTGATATGAAATTAAACAAAAGTGGGAAAGTAGGCAAAAAAAATTAGTGCATTACCCATGCAAGAAATTGAATTATGACACAGAAAAGACAATATGGCCAAGTAGGTAGGTTATCTATTTGCATTTTAATTAGGTAATAATATGCATTTTAAGATGATTTAGTGATCTGATGAATGCAAAGGCAGGTGACTTTAAATCAGGAGCTTGTGCTGCACTTTGCAGCCCCAAAGCTCTTTGATGCACAGTCAAGGTGATGTCAGTGCGTGATGCTAGTCAAGCACTGTCTTCTCTTGTGTGTTACTTGATTTTATAAGTTCAAGACATCATACTATACAGTTTTTTAAAAAAATAAACTTATAAAAAAGACAAGTTATTTTCATTCTCAAAGTACCCTGTTTTTGTTTGTTCCCATTTCCTCAGGAAAGTGACAATATTGGAGGATTCCGATCAGAACATTCACTTAAGAAACCTGTCTCTTCATCAGGCAACCACAGAGGAAGAAGCTCTGAATCTACTTTTCTTAGGAGATACCAACAGAATGATTGCAGAGGTAGTAAATTTTTCTCTGCAAGCTATTTTTTATGTATTATAAGATATAATAGAATTTGGAGGACAGCAATGACCTTAGAAATGATCTTGCCTGAATCTCATGTTACATATTAGAAATCTAGATCCAGAGAAGTAAGGAGACTTTCCGAAGGTCAGCCAGCTAGTAAATGAGCAGGAACTAAAATCTAGACTCTAAAATCTGGAAAAAATATTTCTATTTTTCAATTTAACACAAATTGGTTTGCAGTTAATGAATGACAACTCATTAAGTATCTTAATTATAGGAATTTTTGCATAATTTTTGAAATTTAAAAATACAGAATCATTCTTCCTAATCTCAGATTATTGATATACTGGCATTTGTTTACATACTCATATAATTTCATGCATTCACTGCACTATTATCTAGAAGGCATGTATGGAGTACAGGAAGTGCTTGCTCTGTTCATGGCCGCTGTTGTTGGCAGATCTGGGAACGCTGCCGCAGTGTGTAATATGAGTGTGTTTCAGTGCAGTATTTGGGACATACTTGTACTATTTGTTGTCAGTCTGCCTTTCAAAGCTAGGCGCCTGTATCAAACTGGGCACCTGTATTTCATCTGGGTACCCAAGGCAGGGGCCAGGATTAACCCCACTTGTTCAGGGGACCCTAACCTCAAGGTGTTACTGACTAGAGATGCAGGGTCAGGAAGCTCTCATCCAGTGAGGCTGCAGTGATGGGAACGACCGGTGAGAGTGGCTGCGGGGCGTGGGAATAGTCCCCCAAACACGCAGCTCACGGTTAGCCCTGGCAGCTTCCTTTGTAAAGCATGCTCCCAGATTGTGTGTGTCTGATAACAAGTGGCAGGTGAGGATGGTGAACTGGGAGGATAAGCATTCCGAGAACATCTATCAACTGACCTTTTTTCCTGCCCCATCTCCACTCACTGGGACACAGCACCTCAGATATGTGATAAATAAATGGATACCAAATTCAGATACTGAAAACACAGCCTTGATATGTTTTTGTGTTGGGCCCTTCCTTTCGTTGGTGGTAGGGGTGTTGTTTTCTACAGTACTGCACCAATATAAATTCAGCTTATGTGCCATGTATAATATGGACTTACGGACTCAAATTATTATTTTCATTTCAGAAGAGTTTTACATATTTTTAATTTCAGAATATCATGTCTTGTTTTACAAAAATTTTCATTTGTGTTTTGCTTCAACATTTTGCCCATGTGGTCATCTGTGATACTCTAATTTGTCACAATAATTAAAGACTAAGGAATAAAGGCAGCTTAATATTTAAGGCATATATTGATGAAAGATTTAGCATGCCTCATTAAAAATCCTGATTCTGTCTTCACCGATGTGGCTCAGTTTGTGGGGCATCACCTTGCAAAGCAAAAAGTCACCAGTTTGATTCCTGGTCAGGGTACATGGCTAGGTTGCCAGTTTGGTCCCAGATCAGGTCACAGAGGCAACCAATTGATGTTTCTCTCCTTTCCTTTCTCCCTCCCTTTCCATCTCTCCAGAAATAAATAAATAAAATCTTTTTTAAGAATCTATACACAGTTTAACAAACAGCAAACCAGGAGACACAGAGCTATTGGAAAACAAAAAGGAGAAGCATGTTCCTGCCTCAATGCTAACCTTCTCCAGAAGTGACTCATCCTGAGAGAAATCTAGGCCTTGTCCTCACAATTACATTCCCTCATCTGTAATGAGTTATTTGAGGGCTCTTGGCCCTTATTTACCATGACCTCCATTAGCGCAAAAGTTTGGCCAGTTGCTATCTAGTTTGTTAACTTTAGCTGACTACATCTTTTCAACCTATTGTGAAGTTTTGAGGACCTCAAATTTTCTTGTTCGAGCTTATCTGTCATGTTCTACCACCTTACAAAATCCCAACTGTTCTTCCTGTTACTTACTGATGAGTACCTAATGATATTATTATAAATAACCTAAAACCTGAAGAACTACAATTCAAATAGTGCTGGTGTGCATTTTTTTTCAATTAATTCAATTTTCCAGTGTAAAGCCTAATTTTTAAAAACCAAATCTAATAGGTTTTGGATGTTTGTGCGCTTGCTTTTAGATCTTCTTTAGTAATAATAGCTACCGTGTTATTCTGAGAACCTTTTCAATAGATTTGATGTTGTGGTAGACACTCTATATGTATATATTACTTCTGATTCTTATTTTATAGGGGAAACTGAGGCTCAGAGTGTTAATACTTGTCAACACCACACAACTAGTAGGTGGCAGGGCCAGCGTTCAGCTCCAGGTCTGACTGATGCAGAAGCTCATGTTCTTTCCTTATGCTGCATTTCACAAGTACAGCAGTCAATCTGACATAAGTCCAATTTTTCAAGTGAGGATACATTTTTGAATCATTTAAAAAGTACAGTGAATATTTAGCACTTTGGTTTATCTCTTGAATTCATTGAAAGCAAATACATAAAAATACAAATGAAAAATAACTGTCAATCTCTGGAAATACTTTATTATTCAGAGTCCCTAAAAAAAAACATGTTTTAGATTACAACCTCCTGGCTGTCAGAATGTAATTTGTCAGCGCAGAGCAAGCTTACCAGGATAAAAAGAACACACTATACATTTTTTTTTTTCAAAATTTACACAGAGAAATCCAAAAGTTGTCATAGTAACCAGAAAACACTTGCAAAACAAAGCCTGAATATGTGGGACAGGAGTAGTGCTCTTCCCCCAGAGCCAGCATTTTAAGGAAGAGTTATCAAATTTAGCTTCATCTTCTTCTTGCTTATTCAGAACTCTTGAATAATTTCTGTAATCCTACCAATGTTTTGAATAAGAACTGATTATATCTTAGGGTAAATTTTTTTTTAAAGTTGAATTGCTGTGCCAAAGAGAATAAGTATATTAAAAGGTGACCTGCATGAGACCCAGTGTCAAAACCCCAAGTAGCAAGTATTACTTGATACTTTTTGTCTTACAGTTAAATGTTTCTATGAATTAATCGAGTCTAACTGAACAAAACATTCTTTTTTAAATATATTTTATTGATTACATTATTACAGTTGTCCCATTCCCCCCTTCATTCCCCTCCACCCTGCACACCCCCTCCCACCTACATAACCCCCTTTTAGTTCATGTCCATGTGTCATAAGTTCTTTAGCTTCTACTTTTCCCACACTATTCTTGCCCTCCCCCTGTCTATTTTCTACCCACCATCAATGCTACTTATTCTCTGTACCTTTTCCCTGTCTCTCCCTCTCCCACTCCCCTGTTGCTAACCTCCATGTGATCTCCATTTCTGTGTTTCTGCTCCTGTTCTACTTGTTTGCTTAGTTTGCTTTTGTTTTAGGTGTGGTTGTTAGTAATTGTGAGTTTGCTGTCATTTTACTATACATGTTTTTATCTTCTTTTTCTTAGATAAGTCCCTTTAACATTTCATATAATAAGGGCTTAGTGATGATGAACTCCTTTAACTTGACCTTATCTGAGAACTGCTTTATCTGCCCTTCATTCTAAACGACAGCTTTGCTGGATAGAGCAATCTTGGATGTAGGCCCTTGCCTTTCATGACTTGGAATACTTCTTTCCAGCCCCTTCTTGCCTGCAAGTTCTCTTTTGAGAATCAGCTGACAGTCTGATGGGAACTCCTTTGTAGGTGACTGTCCCCTTATCCCTTGCTGCCTCTAGGATTCTCTCCCTCATCTTAATCTTGGCTAATGTAATTATGATGTACCTTGGTGTGTTCCTCCTTGGGGCCACCTTCTTTGGGACTCTCTGAGCTTCCTGGACTTCCTGGAAGTCTATTTCCTTTGCCAGACTGGGGAAGTTCTCTTTTATTATTTGTTCAAATAAGTTTTCCACTTGTTGCTCTTCCTCCTCCCCTTCTGGTACCCCTATAATTCAGATATTGGGACGTTTCAAGATGTCCTGGAGGTTCCTAAGCCTCTCCTCATTTTTTTGAATTCTTGTTTCTTCCTTGTTTTCTGTTTGGTTGTTTTCTTTCTTCCTTCTGGTCCACTCAATTGATTTGAGTCCCAGTTTTCTTCCCATCACTGTTGGTTCCCTGTGCATTTTCCTTCATTTCACTTAACATAGCCCTCATTTTTTCATCTAATTTGCAACCAAAATCAACCAATTCTGTGAGCATCCTGATTACCAGTGCTTTGAACTGTGCATCTGATAGGTTGGCTATCTCTTGGTTGCTTAGAAGTATTGGCTCTGGTGCATTGATTTGTTCTTTCATCTGAGCCATTTTTTTTCTTTTTCTTTTTCTTTTTTTTGTCTGGTCACACCTGTTACATATGAGGGGCAGAGCCTTAGTTGTTCACCAGGGCGGGGCAACCCAGTTGCAGAGTTGTGACACTGTATGTGGGGGTGGGGTCAGAGAGGGAACAATGGTGCTTGCTCTACTCTCTCTCTGATTTCAGTCCCCTCTGTGAGTCTGGGAGGCTCGTCCAGCCCCACAAGTGTTTTCAATCAGTGTTTTTAGGCTTTATTTCCCAGTGCTGGGGCCCTGAGTTGCGCAGTGTGTCTCACTGCCCATTTTCACCTGGTTTATCTGCGCACGAATGTGTGACCACGGTCACCTGCCTTGCCTTGCACAACTCGCCTTGTTGGGTCTGCTCATTGCCTCCCTGCTCCCGGGGTCTGCTAACCTCCACCTGCGTACCTGGGGTGTGCCAACTGCTGCCTGCACGTCCGGGACCACTAGCCACTGCTTTCTCCTGCTGCGATCCCTCTCCGCTGGCCACCATCTCTGCCCTTCTTACTGGTCTGGGTGAATTGTTGTCAGATTTCCAAACAATACAATTTTCTATCTGTTCTATTTTTTTGTTTCTAAATTTTTGTTGTCCTTAATTTTGGTTGTGAGAGGAAGCACAATGTGTCCACCTACATCTCCATCTTGGCTGGAAGTGAACAAAATATTCTTCATTTGCTTGTCAGGCCCTGCAGAGTTCCATAGCTGGGACCATTTGCTTGATCCTGCCTATAATCTAAGCAATTTGTCCCCAAGTATGGCCAGAGGGTAACTGGCAATTGAGTGCCCTGTTATAGTCAAAAGACACAGTTTGGGGGATACAATTTCTGATCAGAATCTCTGCAGTTGAGCCCAGGAATGTGGTTATAGCATCTAAATGTGCTCAGGCTAAAGTTGGGGGCAATGTAGGTTTATACCTTGAGAAGCTGGTTGAAACCCACTCCCAGAAAAGTATGTGAGTAGGTCTATATTCTGCACCCTTGCCAACCCCACTATATTTGAAAATTCTGCCAATTTGTTAGGCCAAAAAAAGAAAAATATATTGTTTTAGTTTGTGGTTTTGATTATCATATTCTTTTATATCCTTATTTACCATGTGTATTTCTGTTTTTGTTTACATCTTCTATTTGTTTTTCACTTGGAGTGTTAGAGTAGGTCTGGCTGTGCTGTTGACCCCATGCAGACACCCCTTGACCACCGCTCCCAGAGATGGCCCCTGATGCCTGCTAGGGACTCCGTAAATGGTTGTTGAATGCGTGAACATTAAAGATGATAACTTTTGTCTTTGTCATATGTTTAGCAAGTACTTTTCTCATCATATAATTTTTTAATTTTCTTTTTTTAATATAGTCAAATCAGTCCGTTTTATGGTTTCTGCTTCAGATACCATGCTTAGAAATGCAATAGTTCACTGAGGAATGATTCCACTTATTAGAAAATGTTTTATTATTTTCAATTGAAATTTGATGCCCAGTTACAACCACCCATTGTTCCCATTTTTGGCCTGCGACACGGAAAGGGATGGTCATCTTCAGGTTGGAGTAAATCTTACCAGAAATTTCTGGAGCATGGAGACTTTTCCTGAACCTTGAAATAAAATAAAACTGTTCTAAATTAACAAAATCAAGGTTCATTTTGAATCCTCCTTCTGGAAGTAGCCTCCATTGGTAAAAGTACCATTTAAATACCCATTTTAAGGAGTAATAATGTTGTTCAAAGTGAATCATGAGACTAACAGGAGCCTCTTCTATAAGTTGATGTGGGGAAAACAATAGTGTCCTGGGGTCCTTTCCACCAAAACCTCACAGCAGTGTCTGTTAAGGGCTAAACTGTGTCTTCTCCTCCCTGCCCCCAGTTCATATGTTGAAGTCCTAAACCCTGTACTTCAGAATAGGACCTTATTGAGAGATAGGGTCTTACAGAGGTAATCGAGTTAAAATGAGGTCATTAGGGTGAGCCCTAAACAACATGGCTTGTGTCCTTATTAAGTGGGGAAGTTTAGAGATAGGTGCATACACAGGGAGATGCCATGTGAGCATGAAGAGGTCATCTCTGAGGAGAGAGGCCTGGAACAGAAAGTTTCCTCACAGTCCTCAGAAGGAAGAACCAATCCTACCAACACCTCCACTTTGGACCTCTAGTCTTCAGAACTATGAGGTAACAAATTTCAGTTGTTTAAGCCACCCAGTTTGTTGTATTTGGTTATGGCAGCCCTACCAAATTAACACAGTGTCCAAATAACCTAGGATATAATTCCTTATTTAAAAGGTACCTGGTATGGGTCTTGACCTTGATTAATTCAGAAGCAATAATATGCTATATCTAATAGTATGCAACATTTGCTATTAAAATGCTTAGAGGGGAACTTTGGTGAGAAAAGAATATTCTGTGCCAACATTGGGAAAGCCCAGTTTCCCTTGGTAATTTTCTTGCTTTTTCCCCACATGGCTTCCTTCCCCACATGAGCCGTCGGGTGAGTTCCTCCAGCCAGTTTGATGTTCACTCTGTGCCTTCCTCACCGCCACTACACATCCCTGTCAGGTCATGGTGAAGAGCTTCCAAGAGACTTTCCATTCTACTCCTGCTCCTCCCTTTCCCAGGTGTATGTCCTTGGGTAAGTGACCTAACTGGTCTAAACTAACCTAACTGCTCTAAATCACACTTTCTAACCTGTAAAATGGGCATAATAGCTACCTTCTAGGATTATAGTAAGAATTAAATTAAATAACATTTGCAAAGACCCTATAGTTCTCAGCTAGCAACTCTTTAAAGACAAGACTTTTAACTGGTTCATCTCTGCTCTCTTTGTATCTGGCAGTGATGTGGTCGGTCACTAATTGTTTTACTGAATTGATAGAAGAGGAAGACCTGATGATTTCAAGTGATAAGACCTGATATTTCAGGACCAGAATCAAAAGTGTGTGATTACAGAGCACATGACAGATGACTTGACTTTTAAAAACATTGTGAGACTCCAGACCTTTTGGAAAAGTTTATTTTCCAAATAATCAACCTACCAATAAAGTTTATGGGATTTAGAAATTATTTTTCCAGGAGCTATTTCAGGTCTTTTTACATAATTCTTTTCTTGAAATAAAAAAACATACTAGATTTATTTGAGTTGTGTTGATGTGCATTATAAGCTCTCAGACTTTGCTCATTGTCAAACTTTTGGAGTGAGTTGTGTGACCTTGCAGGCATGTAAAGACAGTTGGGAGACAGGATGTGAGTGGAGTTAGTAGGTTTACGCCGGCCACAGGAATAGCTGCCATCGGACATGTTGTCTAAAGGCATAAGGGTGATACAGGAAGGAAAGAATATCTTCACTAGTAGGTTGTGTTTGTTAACAACACTAAGCCGCAATCTCCTTGTGTGGCATGTGTGTGAAACAAGAGGATTTAGGTTATAATTAATGTTCCAGAATCATATTCCACTACACCATTAGAGGGACATTGACTAACACATACTCACAGATTTTTGTTTGAAAGATACATTAGTTGTAAATAAATTAGCAAGTTTATTTCAAGATTTATAAGTCTGGGAAGAGCAAAACACATAGCAGAATAAATATTTTTGGCCCTTCTTTTGTTATATACAATACAAATATCATCTCATTATTAGGTCCCAATATGGTGCTAGAAAACTTAGCAAAAGGCATGTTAACAATTATAACCTCTTCTTATCTACTGTGTATCCTTACCAGAAGGGAAAGAACTTAAATTTTGAGCATATACTACAGGCATTTCTTTTTCTTACATATTAAAAATGAGAAATGTACATTTTAAAATAGTGATTCTGTGTTATGACATAGTTTTCACTCTGCTCTCATCTAATCCAATTTGCAGTGCTGTGTGAACCATGAGTTTTGAAATCTAAAACATTAATGAAAATGAGTGGTGTGGTGCAGTCACTGGAATGTTAAAATGTACCTGCCCTATGTACACGATTAGAGAAACATAATGTTGGCTATAAAAATTTAGCTCTAGAGTTTCTTTTGATCCTTAAAACTTTCATTTGTAATTAAACATAGAAGAAGAAAGTAAGTTTCACTCCGTGTTATTGAAATTCACCAACAACAGCAACAAAATGTGAAAAAAAGAGGGGGAATAAAAGCTATCTTCAGCGAAACAAGAAAATAGCCATAACCTCAAACCATCAGAAAACCTGGCAAATACTATGATATTTGAATTGTGGTGAGGAGGGTGCTGAGAGCCAACATATGTATTCTCTAACCTCAGGCAGGATACAGTTTTCCCTTAAGAAGGGTCACAATTCTCAAGTGCAAATCTGATGATCTTATGGTTAAAGTGATGATATTTAAGAAAATAGGCAAGTACAGGAGAGCAGTATTATACAGATATTTATTCTACACTATAAAGGATGCAACCAAAGAAGACATGTTAAAGACAGGCCTTTTTTGTGGTCAATGGTCTAGGCTCATTGCTAAGAAAGATGGCCTTTGTGAGTGGGGTTCAGTGAGTCTGTGACTTAAGAAGTTTCACCATCCCGGACCTCTTAGTGCAAACTTGAGGAAAGCGTGTGCTGCAAAGGCTAAGGACATAGCAGACAGGAACAGTATTCTGGACACAGACAGCTGTAATTGCACAACAATAAAAAATAAATTCAATACCATCAAAAATTTTTAAAAATAAATGTATTCTGGACACAAACTTAATTTGAATATTTTCTAACCCATCTGCTGACTACTCTTTAAAAAATTGAAAAAGTTCAAATTCAAGATAAAATCTATTGAAATTATTAGATTCCAAAGCTGAAGAAAGAGCCTCACGGAGATCAAGCCAGAAAATGCAAGCCTACTATGACTGGAAATGAAAGAAATTGTTCTCAGGCTTTTCCACAGTGGGATTCAGTGACAGAAGATAATGAATCCAATTCCGAAGCAAGAATATTGTATCCCTACAATTTTTTACACAGCAGAATTATCAATTTGTCCTTAAAAATGTAAAAACATCAAATATCTTTAAGCATGTGTAAATTCAGAGAGAAAATGAACTCAGGGATTCTTTTTAAAAATTGCTTGGCAATGCAGTCTAACCAATTTTCTGAAAAACATTACAGAAGGATTGGTGAGATAGATTGGTGGGATTTGTGACAAACATAGAGTTTTAGAATTTATTTTAATGTAGACATGAAAATGAACAATTGTGTAATGTGAATATTGTAAACCTTAAAAATGTAAAAGTAAATAATAAACCTAACAAAAATTTAGAGTTAGAGAGGATGGAGTAGTGTTATAAGTAAGCTAATTTTCTTATATTTCAAAGCAAAAAATAGATATGATATAAATATTATATGTCAACATAATGACCCAAGTCCCTTAATGTTTTCTATGAGTATTTCTCTTTTTTAAAATTTTACTATTTTTTTATTTTATTTTTTAATTGGGTTCCTTGGGGGAGACACCAGTTAACAAAAGTATTCAGGTTTCAGGTGCACAATGCTGTAACACATCATCTGTGCACTGTATTGGGTGTTCACCATCTCAACTCAAGTCTCTGTCCGTCACCATTTATTTCCCCATCCACCCTCCACCTCTCTCCCCGGCAGTCACCACACTGTTGTTGGTGGCCATCTATGAGTGCTTCTTAATTCTAAAGAGATACTTTTAGAAAAAAGATATACATATCTTTAAAAATCATTTTTATTGTTATTCTATTACAGTTGTCCCAATTTCCCCCCTTGCCCTCCTCTGCTTATCCCCACCCCCATTCCCACAGTCAATTCCCATACTATTATCCATGTCCATGGGTCATTCATACATGTTCTTTGTCTAGTTTACCCATGAGGGACAAAAACATTTATTTAAAGCTCACTAATTTCTTCTATTTCATTTGTGTTTTTTTCTATTAAATTCAAATAAAATTTAATTTAATAATTTCAAATATGTACATATGCTTTTATTTTGGTAATAAAAGTACTGATTTATTTTTTATTTTCTATTTCTATATATGTATAAAGAAATGTCTAAACAATTTTTATCAAACTTTACCATTGTTATTTTGATTGGGAGATCTCTACTTTCACTTTTGCTCCTTTTTGTGTTGTTTGGATTTTTAAAATAATGAGCGTGGTAAGGATTACCAGTGCACATGTTTCCTTGAAGAGTGTTCATGTTATGTGCTCTAGCTAATGAAGTGTGACTGAACATGAGATGTTATTTTGTGTTGAGGCTTTTTTTCATTGTTGTTCAAGTACAGTTGTCTCCATTTCCTGCCATCACTTTTCCCTGCCCCACCCACCTGCACCTCCCACCCTCAATCCTACCCCTTTTTGGCTTTGCCTGTGAGTCCTTTATACATGTTCTTTGATGTCCCTTCCCCTTCTTTCCCTTGTTATCCCCCTCTCCCCTGCTCCCCTCTGGTTACTGTTAGTTTGTTCTTTATTTTAACATCTCTGGTTATATTTTGCCTGTTTGTTTGTTTTGTTGATTAGGTTCCACTTATAGGTGAGATCATGTGGTACTTGGCTTTTACCACCTGGCTTATTTCACTTAACATAATGCTCTCCAGTTCCATCCATGCTGTCACAAAGGGTAAGAGATCCTTTTTTCTGCCACATAGTATTCCATTGTGTAAATGCATCATTGTTTTTTGATCCACTCATTTACTGATGGGTACTAAGGTTGCTTCGAGCACTTGACTATTGTACATTGTGCTGCTATGAATATTGGGGTGCATAGGTTCTTTTGAATTGGTGTTTTAGGATTCTTATGGTATAATCCAAGCAGTGGGACTGCCAGGTCAAAAGACAGTTCCATTTTTAGTTTTTTGAGGAAATTTCATACTGTTTTCCACAGAGGCTGCACCAGTCTGTGTTCCCACCAACCGTGTACTAGGGTTCCATCCTCGTCAGCATTTTTTGTTTGTCAATTTGGTTATGATGGCCATTCTGACCGGTGAGAAGTGGTATCTCATTATGGTTTTCATCCGCATATCTCTGATGGCTAGTGATGCTGAGCATCCTTTCGTGTATCTCTGGATGGTCTGTATGTCCTTTTTGGAGAAGTGTCTGTTCAGATCCTTTGCCCATTTTTTAATTGGATTGTTTTTCTTCCTGGAGTGGAGTCATGTGAGATCTTTATATATTTTGGAGATCTGAGGTTCTATTCTTAATCTCTTTCCCTTTTGTGGCAAAACCTGAAACTTTATTTTGAGATGGTAGCCTCACAAGTTGGCAGCTCCTCCCCCAGCCTTGCTAACTTGGTGTCAAGTAGATGGAGCAGGAGTGCCATTAAACCATATTGGACAAGTAATGTGAGCAAGTTAGAAACTTTGTGATTTTAGGCCTCCGAGATTATGGTGCTATTTGCTAATTTGCTACCACACTGTAATTTGGTCTGTGTTGATTAATATAATGTGCATGTATCATTTATAATAAGGTATTATTCCTCATAAAATTCAAATGTAGCATGGCTCTTTAGTAAAAAAAACAATGTTAATGTTACATATTCATCTATTTTTCAAATGGATTTGAAGCATTTTACAATATTAAAACACATAAATCTGGACCTTGACAACTTGCTTGGAGGTTCCAGCAGGGGAGCACAGCTACTCGTATACCCTTGACCAAAGACTGGTCCTCTCCTCTAGTTGGGCAGGTTGTCCTCCTTGATCAAGCATGCAGCTTCAGGAGGAACACACTTGGATTGGTAAGGGAGGAAGGGTCACCCGCGTAGCCAGCCAGATCAGCCAAATCAACCCTGGCAATCAATGGGGTGACATGTCACAGCCAGATCATCTTCACATCCTAAAACATATAAATCTGGACAAAAATGTTAAAGATAACAAATTCTTAAAAAGGTAAACTTGATTTAAAATAAGGTAGGATATAATAGACAATTGGAATAAGTTAATTTTTGCCATTAAGAACAAATTTTTAGCTCTGATTCTTTGAGCAGACAAGTAAAAACAAGGGAAACATTTAGGCATTTTGAGTTGTGTAATTCAGAGCAACCTACAGGTGTTGAACTGCAGGTAAAATATATGCAAGCATCTTGTGAGACAAAATGGATAGTGTCTTACCTGTGACTTTAAATAAATATAAAAACAAGACTTCCAGCCAAGATGGAGGCGTAAGTAGATACATTTTCTCTCCTCACACAACCCAAAGAAGGACAACAACAAATTTAAAAACCAAAAACCAAAAACTGCCATAAAATTGAACTGTATGCAAGTCTGACAACCAAAGAGCTAAAGAAGAAACATTCATCCAGACTGGTAGGAAGGGTGGACATGGGCAGCTGGGGCAGAGAGGACATTCGGCAAAGCAGCCATTGGAGGAATTGTTGGGTGAGGCAGCAGCTTGGCAGACCAGGCATTTCCACATTTGTGTTCATTAAACTGGGAGGAACAACTGGGGAGCAAGACAGACAGCACAACTCAAGGTTCCAATGCAGGAAACTAAAGCCTCAAAACCTCTGGGTGTACAAAACCTGGGTTATGACAGTGGGAGAAACTCCCAGCATCACAGGAGAGTTTGTTGGAGAGACCCACGGGGCCCCAGAATGTACACAAACCCACACCCCTGGGAATCAGCACTGGAAGGACCCAGTTTGCTTGTGAGTAGCAGGGGAAGTGACTGAAAGCTGAGCAAGAGCCAAACAAATGGCAATGTTCCCTCTATGACCCCTCCCTCACTTACAGCAACACGACACAGTGACATGGATTGCCCCACCCTGGTGAATACCTCAAACTTTGCCCCTTACAACATAATAGGTGCATCAAGACAAAGAAATATGGCCCAAGTGAAAGCACAGATTAAAACTCCAAAAATAGAATTAAGGGATGAGGAGATAGCCAGCCTATCAGGTGCAGAGTTCAAAACACTGGAAATTAGGATGCTCACAGAAATGGTTAAGTATGGATGCAAAATAGAGGAAGAAGTGAAGGCTATGCAAAGTGAAATAAAGCAAAATATACAGGGAACCAACAGTGAAGGGAAGGAAACTGGGACTCAAATCAACAACTTAGAACAAAAGAAAGAAAGAAATATTCACCTGGAACAGAATGAAGAAACAAGAATTCAAGAAAAAGAGGAGAGGCTTAGGAAATTCAGGACAAATTTAAATGTTCTGAATCATGGGAGTGCCAGAAGGAGAAGAGGAAAAGCAAGGAATTGAAAACTTATTTGAAAAAGTAATGAAGGGGAACTTCCCCAATCTGTCAAAGGAAATAGACTTCCAGGAAGTTCAAGAAGCTCAGAGGGTCCCAAAGAAGTTATACCCATGGAGGAACACACCAAGGCACATCATAATCACATTACCCAATATAAAGATAAGGAGGGAATCTTAAAAGCAGCAAGAGAACAGGAGACAGTTACCTCCAAAGGAGTTCCCATAAGACTAGCAGCTGATTTCTCAAAAGAAACCTTGCAGGCAAGAAGAGGCTGAAAGAAGTATTTGCAGTCATGAAAGGCAAGGACCTACATCCAAGATTACTCTATCCATCAAAGCTGTCATTTAGAATGGAACGGCAGATAAAGTGCTTCCCAGATAAGGTCAAGTTAAAGGAGTTCCTCATCACCAAGCACTTATTATATGAAATGTTAAAGGGACTGATCTAAGTAAAAGAAGAAGATCAAAACTATGAACAATAAAATGACAACAAACTCACAAGTATCAATAACTCAACAACAACCCCCCCAAAAAAACCCAAACAAACAAACAAAAAAACCTAAGCAAACAGCTAGAACAGGAACAGAATCACAGAAATGGAGATCACATGGAGGATTATCAGAGGGGAGTTTGGAGGGGGGTAGAATGGGGTAAAAGTTTAAATGGTAGGTACAAAATATACAGGAGGAGGTTAAGAATAATATGGGAAATGGAGAAGTCAAAGAACTTACATGCATGACCCATGGACATGAACTAATAATGACAGGGGGCCATGCTGGTGGGAGGGGTTATGCAGGGCAGAGGGGAATGAAGGGGAGAAAAGGAATAGGAAATTCCTTTTCTATAGCATAATCAATAAAATATATTTTACAAATTAAAAAGAAATAAATACAAAAACTTTATACTTCTGTCAGTCTTGTATAATATCTGTGAGCATATATTAAATGTAGTATATTTAATTGAATGTATTAGTTATGATCCAACCAGGAAAGTAAGTCACTGTGTTTAAAACATGAAAATTAACACATATTGTTTTGTCTCATGGGTGTTGGAAAAATCTGAGAAGTCAAGTGGGATGCTGATAGAACTCAGAGGTTACCAACAACGGGAAACCACTGCATCAGGCTGGTCTCAACCAGCAGGAGGGGAAGGGAAAAGCAGAGTATTTCTCCCTCTCCCTGTCTTCCCAGTTGGATGCCAGCGAAAAGCAATCTTAGAGAAATGCTGCCTTTAGGACTCAGCCTCACTGGGATGCAGAGAAAAGGGAAGGAATGGATCAGACAACAAAGGCCTCAGACTGGCCCCTGAGTAAATCAATTCATTAAGAAACCGAGAACTCAGATCAATTGCTTTTGGCCTATCTTACAAATCAGGAATACACATGGGGGAAACTGGCAGGAAATCAATTTTGGCTATAGTTTTAAGCACAGAAGCTATTTTTCTAGTATTTCTTGCTGATAGATATTTTCATTTTTTGGCAGGGTGACTTTTGTATCTATTCCTTGGACTGGTTTCATGCTAGGAGAGAGGAGACAGGGGTCTTATTAGCGACCAAAAACATTCAATAAGTAATTTGATCATGTTTTGGGTACACCATTGCCATCTTGTCAGTTCTAACAAGGGATCTTTGTGGACATAGATAGAACTGCGAATCTTCAAAATGTGGAGAAAATAGTATTGGACTATAAAATAGAGTGGAATATTATACCTAATACTAGACATCTATGCTTCTAGAGTTCTTCCTTCAGTATCTTTACTTTGAGAGACATTGTCCTCAAATCTGTGCCTGTTGCTCATCTTAATGTCCAAACTCAAAGATTGCATTGAGAAATATTACAATCACTGTAACAGAATAAACTTCATGAGAATAAATTTTTTGAAAATGTATACCTAAGCCTTGGCTGGTTGGCTCAGTTGGTTGGAGCATCAGCCTGTACCCCAAAAGGTTGCAGGTTTGATTACTGATCAGGGCACATCATAGCTAGGTTGTAGGTTTGATTCCTGGTCAGGTGTCTACCGGAGGCAACTGATCAACATTTCTCTCTCACATTGATGTTTCTCCCTCTCTCTTTCCCTTCCTCTCTCTCTAAAATCAATAAACATATCCTCCTCTAGTGAGGATCTTTTTTTTTAAAGTATACCTGATCTCTGCTTGGTGTGTTGCCACCATCTGTTCCTTGTTGTCTATACACAGGATAGTAGAGGGTATTTTCAGTTTACCTGTTACCTGAAGGTAATTAATTAGTATGTGTAAAAGGAGGGGGAGGGGGGGACAGTTCCTTAAAGAAAGTTTAAGTAAACTGCTATAAATTCTTGAGAAGACCATTAGAATTTTTTTGCCCCATAATAGTATTGTTCCAGTTATGTGGATAATTAGACTTGGAATTTGTTAAGCCAGATTTAAGAAAGAAGAAAAAGTTAAACTCAATTTAAGAAGGACAAATAGATATGCTAGATGGATGAGTTATTTACTTCCATTGAGGACTAAATTTAGCTATGACTGTTCTGCAGTCGGGTAAAAATGGGGTTGGATATTTGGGGTTATAGAGTTTCTGCTGTTCAGAGACCAAATCTTTATTCTGATGATATGATGATATCTAGTTTAAGGATGACAAACAGGGATGATAATTGAACATAACTCTGATTAAAGATATGAGTAAACTTCCTTTTCAATTTGCCATATGTGCCAATTTTAGCATACTTAGATTTTTTAAATATAGATGCATTTGACTTCGATTTGCCAAATCCTACAGAAATGGCCCATAGGGAAGCAATCTTCTGAATTCTGACATCAACAGAAGAAGAGCCATCACTAATTCTGACATTGAGTTTTCCTAAAATTATTGTCAGCTAATAAATCTTTGAGGACATAAAAATCAAAAGTCTATTAAATTGTCTCCAGACTTGTTGGGAAGGATACAGTATAATAAAACATAGTAGGATTTTCTTACTTAAAAAGTGAAACATAATTGCTAGAACATTCTTATGATGCATTCCACATTGCTCCAAAGCTTACTTTTTAAATTTTAAACAATATTGGTGTACCTACCTATTTTTTTCTTTTACAAAACTACTTTGACAATATCCTGGAACTAGAAATCCTGCAACTAGGGAAAGTGGTTTTGATTGCTTTGAGAAAAATCAGAAAGGAAAATGAGCACTTTAATATTATTAATTTCAACAGAGGTTTATCTAATTGGGGATATTTTGCTGCTAGACAGAATGTTCTGAAACAATTTCAAAAAAAGATCAAGGCAGAGGTTTATAGGGTCACAGGCTAAACCACCAGTCTTGGTCAGGCCTCACTGTTCCAGGCTGAGTCAGAGAACATTAAGAGCATGTTGAGGGGTGGGGGGTGACTCCTTAGCCAGCCCATTTACTGTGGGAAGAACTAGATTTGGAATTATTTATCCAGTGGAGAGAGGGTTAGGTAATCCTTAGTTCAGGGTGAAAGGGTAGGATATTAGCCTAGAAAAGTCATGGAGGTTAGTATTTTCAGTCTTTGATTCAGATAGAGCAAATGAGCAGAAGGACGTATCAGTTAGGACATCTAGGTTATAGAGAGTGTTATTAAAAAGGAGAATTGGAGTGGAAGGCTGAATTCTGGACACTCTGGCTGCTGCTGTTGGTCTTAGTAGGTTTGCTTTTACAAGTCTCAAGCATATACATTATATATTCCTGTCAGTCTAAGATTTTCTTAACCTAACCTATTCTAGATTAGTGGAAATTCCTGTGGAGATATTTTACTCCAAAATAGCAGAGTGATTTAAAAAAAAAGACTTTGGTGCATAAGAATAGAGTATGAGGTAAAGATATGGCAAGAAATAAACAAGTGTTTAAAGAATCCTATATACAATATAAAGAGATTATGTAATCACTGAAGGTTGTATTAAATATAATCATTTTTGAAGTTATTTAAAATATGTGAGATTAAAAGTAGAAAAAATTAATGTTATAAAAATATAAGAGTAAATTATATAAACACAAAAACCATATTTTACTTATTAATTCTTGCCTCTAAAATCAAAATTTTCAATCTTGAAGATGACCCAACACATACAAACACACCATCATGAAATATTTTTAAAAGTAAAAATTTTAATTTTCAGAGAATCCTTGTTGATTGGCATATAGGAATATGCATAACAAAATCATAAACATCAGGATTGGTTGTTGTACATCTGCAGAACCCCAGAGTGAAGAAAAACAAACAGCCTTTTGCAAATGTTTATCAGTCTTACCCAATTCTTATTGTTATACTGTTTCTTTTCAAATTTCAAATTTCTACTGAGCCTAGGAGTATTTTCTGCTCAGTAGAAAATGATTTTTGTCCAGTGAAATCTGAGATTTTTTACCATATGAGATAGCTTCTGAGGGGGTAGCGCAGCCAGTGCATCAGTGCCTTGAAGGTCTGTGGGAGAAGGGGCTTTAGCCTTCAGTACAGGCAGGTGGCGTTTCCTCAGTTTCATGCTATATCATGTAAAGTGCTCTGCAAATGCAGCTTCAAGGACCACTCCACAAGCACATTGCTGCTCCAAGCCTCTTCTATACAGACATTTTGAAGCTTCCATTGTCTGAGAGGGTCATTATTTCATCACCTTTTATAATCTGCACCACTCTTTATATTGCACAAAATGGGCTTGTTTGTAGCCCAATGGATCAAATCATCATACCTCAGTACCAACTGTAACAAATTGTCTGTTACAATGTCATTTTTAAAAAATGAGGTATCGGTAGATATACTTTTCTTCCTCACACAACCAAAAGAAAGACAACAACAAATTAAAATAAAACAAAACAAAACAAAAAAACAAACTGCCAGAAAAATCAAAACATATAGAAGTCTGACAACCAAGCAGTTAATGAAGAAACATTCATCCAGACTGGTAGGAGGGGTGGAGACAGGAAGCCAGGGAGGAGACAGTGTGTAGCAAGGCAGCAGACTAGGCCAGGTAAGGCAGTGGCTGGCAGACCAGGCTGTCCCATATTTGCATGTAGATATGGATAAGCCAGGAGAAACAACTGGGGAGCAAACAGACAACACAACCCAGGGTTCCAGTGCAGGAAACTAAAGACTCAAAACCTCTGGGTGTAAAAACCTGTGTGGGTTACAGCAGCAGAAGAAACTCCCAGTCTCACAGGAGAGTTTCTTGGAGGGACCCATGGGGTCATTGAATGCACATGAGCCCACCCACCCAGAAATCAGCACCAGAAGGGCCTAATTTGCTTGTGGATAGCAGGGGAAGTGACTGAAAGCAGGGCAAGAGCTGAGTAAGTGGCATTTTTCCCTTTCTGACCCCTCCCCCAGTTGTAGCTCCACAAAGTAGCAACATGGGTTTCTCCGCTCTGGGGAATACCTATGGCTCTCCCCTTGCTATATAATAGGTGTGTTGAGACAAAGAAATATGGCCCAAGTGAAAGCACAGATTAAAACTCCAAAAATAGAACTGAGCAATGAGGAGCTAGCTGACATATCAGGTGCAGATTTCAAAACACTGGAAATTAGGATGCTCACAGAAATGGTTAAGTATGGATGCAAAATAGAGGAAGAAGTGAAGGCTATGCAAAGTGAAATAAAGCAAAATATACAGGGAACCAACAGTGAAGGGAAGGAAACTGGGACTCAAATCAACAACATAGAACAAAAGAAAGAAATAAATATTCACCTGGAACAGAATGAAGAAACAAGAATTCAAGAAAAAGAGGAGAGGCTTAGGAAATTCAGGACAAATTTAAATGTTCTGAATCATGGGAGTGCCAGAAGGAGAAGAGGAAAAGCAAGGAATTGAAAACTTATTTGAAAAAGTAATGAAGGGGAACTTCCCCAATCTGTCAAAGGAAATAGACTTCCAGGAAGTCCAGGAAGCTCAGAGAGTCCCAAAGAAGTTGGACCCAAGGAAGCACATACCAAGGCACATCATAATCACATTACCCAATATAAAGATAAGGAGGGAATCTTAAAAGCAGCAAGAGAACAGGAGACAGTTACCTCCAAAGGAGTTCCCATAAGACTAGCAGCTGATTTCTCAAAAGAAACCTTGCAGGCAAGAAGGGGCTGGAAAGAAGTATTTGCAGTCATGAAAGGCAAGCCTACACCCAAGATTGTTCTATCCATCAAAGCTATCATTTAGAATAGAGGGTAGATAAAGTGCTTCCCAGATAAGGTCAAGTTAAAGGAGTTCCTCATCACCAAGCACTTATTATATGAAATGTTAAAGGGACTGATCTAAGTAAAAGAAGAAGATCAAAACTAAGAACAGTAAAATGACAACAAACTCACAACTATCAACAACTCAACCTCAAAATAAAAAATAAAAAACCTAAGCAAACAGCTAGAACAGGAACAGAATCACAGAAATGGAGATCACATGGATGGTTATCAGTGAAGAAGGTAGAATGGGGTAAAAGTTACAGGAAATAAGAAGCATAAGTGGTAGGTACAAAATAGACAGGGGTAGTTAAGAATAGTATAGGAAATGAAGAAGCCAAAGAACTTATATGTATGATACATGGATTGAACTAAGGGAGAGGGGAATGCTGGTGGGAGGGGTGGTACACAGGGGAAGCTGATGAAGAAGAGAAAAACAGGATAACTGTAGTAGCATAATCAATAAAATACACTTTAAAAAATGATGGACATTTAAAATCTATTTGGAACAATCCATTCTTTGGATTTTTTCCAGACTTTGGATGTCAAATGGTCTTTTTTTAATTTACTGTTCTGTTTTTAAATATTTTTATTTTTTATTGTTGTTCAAGTATATTTGTCTCCAATTTTCCTCCCACTGGTCTCCCCCACCTCACCATCTTCTATCTCCCACCCTCAATCCTGCCCCCTTTGCTTTATTCATAGGTCCTTTATACATGTTCTTTGATCACCCTTCAGCTGAAGGGTCAAATGGCCTTTTTGAACAAAATGTCAACATTAATTGAGAATAATCCAAGGGAATTTATGAAAATAAGTAAAGTTCGGGTAGGATTATTTTCAGAGGAGAAAAAGGGCATACTTTTCCAATAAGAAATACTGGGCAATATTTGGCCAGAAAGTGAACATTTTATGCAAAAGAATAGAGGACAGTAATTAAAAAGGTCTGGGGTTAGCAACAAATGAGAATTGAAGCTCAAGATAAATAGAAAGACTTGACTCAATCTAGCTGTTTCAAAAAATTCTAATGTTTAGACTCCAACGTATTATATTCTATACACTTAGAGGGTCTACAGGATGTAATCTCCAAATTACTTGGAGGTTTTTAAGAATTATGAGACATGTCATAGAGAGTCCAAAAAAATTAGAAATGAGTGATGGTCAACAATTTAATGAATATTTTTTAAAATGTTGTATTATGTTATGGTTATAGTGATGAATAAGACACAGTTTCTGCCCTCAAGGAATTCAGAGCCCAGGTGGGAGAAGGAAGAAAGTGGAGGACTTGTGTAGAGGAGGTAACCTCCAGGTGGACCTTCAGTGAGATGTACGACTTCATGTACTGGAGATGAGAAAGAGGAAAAACTAACTTTCATTGACAAACTGCAGATATGATAAATCTGTAAGAAACCTAGTGAGCCTAGAGATGCTTAGAACTTTACCCCAAAATCGAAGTCATGTATTCTCAACTTTCCAAAAGAGAAAACACATTTGGAAAAGAACAAGTTAGTATTTTTGATACCAAGCCCTAAGAAAAAGATTATTAAATTATGTCCAATAAACAATTAGGAAAGAGTCAGCATTGATTCATTTTAAACTAATTTCATTCACTTTTCTGATAGGTTATAAAAATTCATAGATCAAGTGGGTTCATTTTATTTCATAAAGTCTTCTAAAATATCCTCTGGGATATAAAGATGAATTGAAAGTCTATGAAAGTATTTGGACTAAAGACAATTTGAAAATACTCATAACTGTTAACTAACAGTAGAGAGTAGTGGCATCTTCAGGGAATGTTGTTATGCCCTACTTGATATCCTACACATCATTTGGGTGAATATATACAGATATTTTCATCTGCAGTAGCACAAAATTGAATGAAAAATCAAGATCTGGAATTATCTCAACAGATTGTAATGTTGGGGCACAAATCTAATAAAAAGAAGTCATCAGATAAATGTGTGTATGTTTTCCATAGAAATACCATAGCCTGGGTAAAAGGCTGGAGGAAATATGGTAGAACACTTCATGTGCTATTTATTTACTGCTGGCAACATGCAGATTCCAGTGTTTTCTGCTGTGGTTATGATCCTGTTGAAAGAATATATTCAATTCAGCGTGTGAAACAGCCACATTTAAAAAAGAGTTTGATAAACAGTTGCATAAGACACAGTTGAAGAAACTAGAGATATTTAGTCTTAGGGAGCATGTCAGTTTATTTCAAGGATATAGATAGGATTGACATAATCAAATATGTCTTTTAAAAGCAGTAATCTGTCTGCAAGGTGGAGAACAATTGAAGGAGACAAGAGTAAAGATGGGAATACTAGTAAGAGATTGTGGCAATCCGGATGAGAGGTAAAGGAATGGGAATAGGACAGATTTTATATCCATTTGTGGGATAGAGATTAAAGGGTGTAATGAGGTTGCTTTGGGAAAATAATAGGTTCAAGATGTTGGTAAGGCAAGATGTTAAGGCATTTTAGTGACAATTATTAGTCAAGCTCTTAGACATGCTTATCTGGTGTACAGAAAAATTGTATTTGGAAAAAAGGATACAGGAGGTATCTGAATAGAGTGAGTATCAACAGTGATGGACATCTGACCTTTTCAGATCATGGACCACGTCAACACTAAGTAACTCAATTGCTATTTTGTACAATTTTTTTGCAGCAAAGCAAGTATCATTATGGCATTACAAAGATGTGAAACCAAAATTACTTTGTGTAAATTTGCTTAAAATTTCAACACTAGTAAGTGATGGAACCAGACTTAAAATTATAGCTGGCATACAATAGTCTATTAATTTCAGATGTACAGCATAGTGATTCAACATTTATATACCTTACAAAGTGATCACTATAATAAGTCTAGTAACCATCAATCACCATGCATAGTTATTATTTTATAATTGACTATGTTCCTTAGCCTGTACATTACATACCTGTGGCTTATTTTACAAGTGAAAATTTGTACTACTTAATCCTTTTCTCCTTTTGGGACCATCCTCCCTCCCCTCTGGCAATCATCAGTTTGTTCCTCTTTTATTTTATTCATTTGTTTTGTGTTTTAGATTACACATATAAGTAAAATCATAGAGTATTTATCTTTCTCTGTCTTATTTCAGTTAACATAATACTCTCCAGTTTCATCCATGTTGTCCCAAATGACAAAATTTTATTTTTCATGTCTGAGTAGTATTTCAATTTGTATATATGATTGGATAAAGAAAATGTGGTTATATATGCCACATTTTCAGATGATAGATAGATAGATGATAGATAGATAAATGATACACCACATTTTCTTTATCCAGTTGTCTATCAATGAACACTTATGTTGCCTTTATATCTTGGCTATTGCAAACAATGAAAATCAAAACCACCATGAGGTATCTCTTCACACTTGTCAGCATGGCTATTATCAACCATACAGTGAAGAACAAGTGTTGGTGAGGATGTGAAGAAGACCAAAGCCTCATGCTCTGTTGGACTATAAACTGGGACAACCACTATGGAAAATAATATTGAGATTCCTCAAAAAATTAAATAGAACTAGCATATAACCAAGTAATTCCACTTATGGGTATTTATCTGAAAAAAACAAAAACACTAATTCAAAAAGATACATGCACCTCCATGTTCATTGCAAATTCTAAGATTTTTAGTGTGTGATTTTTAACTACACTAGGGTGCATATCTGATGAGAATTAGAGCAATAGAAGGAAGAATTCCACCAGGGAAAGAAATACGATGACCATAGCTTGTGACATTTTTAATTTAAGGACTGGAGAGGAAAGGGTCCAGTAAAGGAAAAGGAGACAGGAAAAGTACCAGGAGTGTTTGACTCTGGAAAGCAGGCAGTAGTGGGGGAGTGGAGAGCTTCCAGAATGAGGGAATAGCTAGCATTCTTAGGTTTTACCAGGAGGATCTGTATGCTCAGTGCTGAGAACAGATCACTTTCCTTACAGCTCATTTGCCTTTTTTTCATCATTTACTCTAATTTTACATATTTTGTCTTCAGCTCCTAAACTAGATTATAAATTCCTTGAGGGCAAGGTCCATGTCTTCTTTTCCTTCTAGTCTCTACTGCCTGACACAGAGCTGTATACATACTGATATGAAATGTGAAAGTTCTCTGCATGGGGATGATTAATCATCACTAGAATTTTTCCAAAGGCACAGTCTCTAGGGCCAAGAGCACATTTGTTTAAAATGTGCACTTAAATTTGAATGAATCTGCCTAAATGGTGCCATCTGTTCTTAGGCAGTTTCAGAAATGTTTTAATACAATTTTACCTTTAAAAGGACAAACATAGGGGCATGCCTATGAGGCATGAAGATGTCCTTAAATAAACACAGAGCAGACACTCGCACATCCAATCACACTTAAACAGCTACATTTAAAGAATGTTTTCTGAGGTTTAAGAAAATTTTAGCTAAGAGGACACCAACTACTACTTCATGCAGAAAATATTTATGAGAAGTTACAAAATTGTAGGCATGGACTCCTACAGCATATTATGGCATTTTAATTACAGACTCCAGAAATATAATTGATGTAACTCTCACATTCCTTTGAAATGGGTACACTTTTCCAATATTCACTAATGACCTGCAGTTTACTGTGATTTTAGGATATCAGTTTAGAAGCTGAAGACAGCTGTTGGGGACAGTCTCTATGGTTTTCATTTATGTCGATTGTCAACTTGACTTTTATTACAGTACTGCAGGATTTATTGTTGTGTGAAAGTAACAGTGAAATGAAACCCATGTTTAAGTTCTGCAAATAACTTACAGTCACATCCAAAACACCTCGACTTAGGTTCTAAATTTGAGTTTGCGGTTTTACATGCACAGTTATTTTCTGATCCACTTTAGCATGCAAAATCACACACTGGCTAGGTTGGATGTAGTTATAGCGGCAACAAGTAATGGATTGCATTTTCAGCCTGTTTAACTCACTAGCTACATCATCATCACCAAAACTATGCTAGTATTTTGACATCTGTGTATTTTGCTCATTGGTGTAAGTCTACAATGGTGAATATCAATAATTTATAGAATTTCTGGTTGAAATAACATCCAAGTAGGTTAACCTATCTGCATACGTGTGCACCCATACGGAGAGTCTTTGGTTAAGTTCCATTTCACAAAAGGGGAGCTCTGAATACATTTAGTCATATGAATATTCATTTGAAATATTTTATATAATTTTTATTTTTAGATGTTTTTGGATATCAGAGTTTACTTGCAATAATTTTTAAATAAAAGAAATAGGAAGTTGAAGTCTCCTTGTTGGCTTTTCACTTCCATTCCACAAAGAGGCAACCACTATCATTAACTTGCTGTTTTCTTCCAGGCCATATTTTTATTATTCAACAGCCTAAGTTATAGCGCCATGAATAAATATTTTTAGTTCACATATTACATTTTTAACTATATAAATGCTATCATAGTGTTTATATCATTTTTTAGCTTGTTATTTTTCCTCGGCCTTCTATTTTAGAAATCAGTCTAAGTTAATTTATCTAAAAGTTGCTTCATTTTAATGCCTCTATAGTTTGATTTATCCCAGTTTATTCATCTTTTCCACAAGAGATGTCCATTTAGGTTGTAAACTTTATACCAATTCCTTGCTATCCCAAACAGTGTTTCAGTGAATGATCTCTCTCTTTCTCTATCTCTCTCTCTGACTACCTCTCCCCCTTCTCCTCCCTCTCTCTCTCCTGGTGTACCTGTCCCAGATTTCTCTCTAGGAAATACATCTAGTAATCTATTGTTGGGTTGTACATTATAGGCATTTGCAATTTTATCACATTTTATCCAATTGCTTTCAGAAAAAGGTTTTTAATTTATATCCCCACATGCAGCATGTAAAAGTTCCCATTTCTTTATATTCTTACAGAAACTTTTGTTAAACTTTATTTTTAAATGTTTCACAGTACAATGGATATGAATAAAAGAGTTTATTGTTATGGCTCTAATTATTTGGCCTCATTATTTGTGAGTTTAAACATTTTTTTTCTAAGTACTTATTGACCATTTTCAGTTTTACTCTTTATTGGTTGTCTGTTCATATCCTTTGCTCATTTTTTTCTGAGTCATTTGTCTTTTTTCTTATTGATTTGTGAGTGTTCTTTATTTTAAATACTAATATTTTGTCAGCCATATATATCATAAATATCTTCTCTCAATCTTTAAACTTTGTGGTAGGTTTTTATCATACAGAAGTTCTTTAATTTTTGATTGTTAGGTCAAATATTTTAAATCAATTTATTTTTGTATTTTATGTCATCACAAAACATCCATTACTACTTTGGGTTGATTACAGTATGCTACTGTGTTTTCTAATATTAATGTTAAAGTTGTATTATTTTATCCACAAGTCTTTATCATGTTCTTGAATTTATTTGTATGTATAGTGTGAGGAAGCTATCTAAATTTATACTTTTCGAGATGGATGGCCAGTTATCCCAGCACCATTTATTGATTAGCCATCCTTTCTCCACTGTGGTATGATGTCACTGGTATCCTACAGAATTCCTAAATGACCTCCTAACCTGTTCCTGCACCAATACTCTGTTTTAACTATGATGACATCATGATACACCTTGATATGTAGCAGGGCAAGTCCCCTTCCCTGATTTTCCTTTCATATAATTGGTTGTTTTTATTTCTCAATATTTGCTCTTTTTCTATCTGATTTTTAGAATCAATTTGTTTCTTCTGTTCCAGAAACAAAACCTGTGATGCTTTTATTTCAACTGCATTGAATATGTAGGTTAATAAGGAGACATTAACATGTGTATTAATTTTATTTCTCACCCATGAAATAGTATTTTAATCCCTAGCATGCTATTTATTCAGGTTTTCTTTTTGTATCTTTAACATAATTTTGTCTTTTTCCTTACAAATTACACATTTTGATAGGACCATCTCCTTATTATCTTATCATCTTTGCTGCCATTATGGTAATATTTCCTGATTAATTGTTGCTGGATTATTAGAACTTGATTGATTTTGTATTTTGATCTGGCACCCAGCAACCCTGCTACACTTTTTAGTTTTAACAGTTTGTATATGCTCTTGCATTTTCTATGTATACCACCATATTTTCTGCTTGTAATGACACTTTATCTCTTATTTCCCTATCACTATGCCTTGTATTTATTTTTCTTGTTTGTTGCTTTGGCAGGGACTACTGGTTCAGTGTCAGGTAGTAGCAGTGACGCTGGGCATCCTTGTCTATGGGTTGTAGTTACAATTGTGTAGTGTAATGAATTCTCTCAATGTGTCTATTCTCACTGCTTTCACATGATAGCCAGATTAAGCATTTCAACAGAGCAAGCCAAGGTTCAAGTATGAATTGTGGTCATGTAATGAAATAAAATTATCATATTGGTAAGAGGACCCAAGCTTTGCCTCGTTCAAACTCTTTTTTTATTTTCTAAATTAACCCATCCATATCTGTTACCAAGCATTCAAGATGTAATATAGTAAAATAATTCATTTAAGGGATCTCAGCTATAAGTCTTTTGGGTTTTGTTGTTTCTCCATGGACAAGGTTGGCTTCATGGGAAATGTCTTATCAGAAATACAAATTTATATCTGTTGATATTTTCCAAAATATCTTTTTTGTAGACTCCCATGAACCAAGCTTCAACTCGTTCCCATTGCATTTTCACTATTCATTTATCAAGCAAAGAACCAGGATCTGCAACTGTCCGACATGCCAAACTTCATTTGGTGGACCTGGCTGGTTCAGAACGAGTTGCAAAAACTGGAGTAGGGGGCCAGCTTCTCACAGAGGCCAAGTACATCAACTTGTCCCTGCATTACTTAGAACAGGTAAAATGGGCACAATGGGATATAACGATACCTACCATTTGTTGACCTTGTATTTTGTATCTGGCATTTTCCTAGCCTTGTATTTTGTTCTGTTTTGTTCCTTTTCTTCTTTCATTGTGGTAAAATAACATAAACTTTACCATTTTACTAATTGTAAATGTACAATTCAGTGGCATTAAGTACATTGAAAATGTTGTGCAATCATTACCATCATTTATTTCCAGAACTGTTTTCTTTTTAATCATTTTTTATTAATGTTTGAATACAGTTGTCTCCACTTTCCCATCACCATTTCCCCCATCCCACCCTCCCCCAACTCCCATCCTCAGTCCTACCCACCTTTGGCTATTTCCAGAACTTTGTCATCATCCCAAACAGAAACTCTGTCTCCATCAAAGAGTAACTCCCTATTTCTTTGTACTCCTGTCCCCTGGTAACTTTTATTCTACTTTCTGCCTCTATGAATTAGCCTATTCTAGATATTCATGTAAGGGGAATCACATATATAATATTTGTCATTTTGTGTTTGATTTATTTCACTTAGCATAATGTTTTCAAGGTTTATCTGTCTTGTAGTGTGTATCTGACTTTTATTCTATTTTAAAGCTGAACACCATTCCACCGTATGTATATACCACATTTTGTTTATCCATTCATCTATCAGTAGACACTTAATTTGGGAGTTTGCACCTTTTGATTAATGCTGCTATGCACATTGGTATAGCTGCTAGCATTTTGTAGGTGCCATTTTATTTAAACCTCACAACAGTCCTACGCTATAGGTGTGAGTTATTATCCCTATCTTATAGATTTGAAAACTCAGGTCTTCCCAAAGCCTTCCCAAGTTACACAGCTAGTGGTGAGATGAGGACTTGAACCTAGAATTCCTTGGCTTCAAAGCTGTGCTTTATTTCACTGTGCTTCATCGTTGTTGTAGTAAAACTAGTAGTGGATGTGAATGTAGGCCTCCCATGGCCTATTTCTTCATGCTCATAGGTTAGCTATGGGGACAAAATTTAGAGATGAGCATTATCTTTTCCATTTCTGGTGACTTCACCTAGGGGGTAATTTTGACTCTGCGATGGTTCCCTTTGCCTTAACTCCTCTCCAGGCTTCTGCCCGAGCTTGCTACAGTCCACCCCCGTGTGTGCTCTCTTTTTAATTCATGAATTTGACTTTGAGGGAAGAGAAAGCTTATCTGAATTTAGCCAAATAAATCTTCTAGAAAAAAAATTCTCATTTCTAAAATGAGTGAATTGGTATGGGAAATGTAGAAGCAAAAGAACTTATGACACATGGACATGAACTATAGGGGGGAATGTGGATGGGAGGGGGTGCAGGGGGAGGGGAATGAAGGAGGAGAAATGGAACAACCGTAATAGTATAATCAATAAAATAAAATAAAGTAAAATAAAATAAAAAAGTGAATTGAGTGAGATGGTTTCTCACATTCCTTTCAGCTCAAGTCTCAAGTGCTGAGACTTGAATATTAAACATAGAAATACTTCCAAATTCTAAACAGAAGAGAACCAGGATCAAAAACTGGAGTGGAGAAATACAGAGTAGGTTGGCAAGGCAGAGGACCTGGTAATGAATGTTGGAGGCTGCAAGATTTGAGAAAAATAAAAACACCTTCTTTTAAACTGCCTAAAAACCTTTTGAGACTGATGTTTTGGCATTAAATCCTTTGTAATGGTCAAGTTGGCTGAAAAAGCAGATGAGAGAAAAGCTAAGGGAGCTTTGTCTGAACAAGATGTACATAGACAGACTGCGACCCAATGAATCCCAGTAATGCAGTTCCCAGAGATGGAGGTCTGCATGGCACTCACATCATTTTAGTGCCTCTAACAAAAGTCGGCATTCCTGAGCTCTTTCTTGCTCAAATAATTCATACTACTTAACAGAGCTTTTTACTCAATAGGAACTTACAAAGCATTGATATGAAAACATAATGGACTGACTGTATTCAAAGTGCTTTATTTCAAAGAAATGTACCTATTTGTTTCAGATGGTAGCACTGTCTATTTTAATTCCTATTATGTCCATCTGCTAATACAAAATAACATTCATCAGTTGAATCAGAATTTCCATCCATGTAATCACTCAAGAGAAGTGTGCTGCCCCTAGCCCTTTCTTTTCCTTTATTTTACATGATCTTTGCAAGCTTCTATTTGTCATTAAAACTCTTTCTCTCCCCACATATCTTCTCTACAAAATCCTCATAATATTGGCCTCATGGGGGAAGTGGCATTTGATTTTCTATATAACTGATTCATTTATTTAACAAATATTTGTAAGGAGCAATAACATGCTGCTATCCATGCTTGCCTAGAGCATAGCGGTGAGCAAAACAGATGCAGTTCTTGCCCTAGAGGTCTCATGGTCCAGTGGAGGGACACACACATTGAATAGGTAAAATGAAGTATGCACCTGTAATCCAGGGAGAGCTACGCAGAGAAAGTACAAGGAGTAAGGATGTCTTGTAATGGGGGACTTAGACTCAGGAGGGGTGGTCATGGTGGTCTTCACGGGGCTGATGGTAGGCAGACACCCGAAGAATGAGTAGGAGTAAGCCAGGCAAGGATGGGGTTATAGCATGTCAGGCAGTGGGAACTGGGAGCCTGTCAGCCGTTAGCTCCAGTCCAGGGGGATGGGTTCACCCAGGGTCATACTGATATTTACATATCATTGACCTTTCAGTCTCTGACTGTAATTTATGTATCTCATATTCACCTGCTACATCACTCTAGTTTTTAACTATTTATACTGATATACAAGAGTCTTCACCAAAGTCATAGCACAAGATAATGGAGGGGGGAGGAGGAGATTAGCAGGAACAGAAAGAAGAACCTAAATATAGAAAACTGTAGTTTGTGGACATGGACATGTGGGGTTGAGTACATCAAGGAGCAGCTGCCAGAAGGAAAGTAGGTGGATAGTAGAGAAATTTTTTTTATTTCACACCAAAAGAGATAAGAGAAAGAGAACCAAAGAGTCCATAGGAATGAGAATAATAAAAAGAGTAGGCAGATACTGTTAATGAAATAACAATTTGAAGACTTTCATAATCAAATTTTCTTTGTGTGTCTAATAAAACTGGAAGTGTAACACAAATTAGTTTAACTATGTTCATGCAAACCACAATAAAAAAGAGCCTTAGGCTTTTCAGGGAGTTCCGGCCAAGATGGAGGCATAGGTTGAAACCCCTCACTTCCTCACACAACCAAAAGGAGGATAACAACCAATCTAAAATCAATAAAGAACCAGAAGTGCCAGAAAATCAAACAGCATGGAACTCCAACAACCAAAGAATTAAAGAAACAGTCAGCCAGAACAACCAGACCCGTAAAGCAATGAACAGAGAGAACCCGCAGCGAGGCTGTGGACCACGTGGGTGGGGCTGACTGAACAGGAAACAGAGACTCAAAGCTGACTGTGGACTATAGCAGGGTTAGCACGGAGGGAGAAACTCTCAGTCTCACATGAGAGTTCATTGGAAAGTAGGGTAGAGCTGAACAGCAAGCTGCATTGTTCCCTCTCTGGCCCCTCCCCAACAGGCAGCACCACAATGCAGCAAAGAGGGTTGCCCTGCCCTGGCGAATACCTAAGGCCCCACCCCCCTTACAACTTAACAGGTACCCGAGACAAAGAAGTAGGGCCCAAATGAAAGAACAGAGCAAAACCTCAGGGAGAGAACTAAGTGAGGAGGAGATAGCCAACCTATCTGATGGAGAATTTAAAGCCCTGGTAATCAAAATGCTCACAGAACTGATTGAGCTTGGTTGTAATATGAAAGAACAAATGAAAGATACCCAAAATGAAATAAAGCAAAATATTCAGGGAACCAACAGTGACAGGAAGGAAACCAGGACTCACATGAACAATTTGGAACAAAATGAAGAAATAAATGTCTAACCAGAACAGAATGAAGAAACAAGAATTCAAAAAAATGAAGAGAGACTTAGGAACTTCTGGGACAACTTGAAATGTTCCAATATCTGAATTATAGGGGTTCCAGAAGGAGAAGAACAACAGGAAGAAATTGAAAACTTATTTGAACAAATAATGAAGGAAAACTTCCCCAATCTGGTGAAGGAAATAGACTTCTAGAAAGTCCAAGAAGCCAAGAGAGTCCCAAAAAAGTTGGACCCAAAGAGAAACACACCATTAAGTTACCCAAGATTAAAGATAAAGAGAATGTTAAGAGCATCAAGAGGAAAGGAGACAGTCACCTACAAAGGAGTGCCCATAAGGCTCTCAGCTGATTTCTCAAAGAAACCTTGCAGGCAAGAAGGGGCTGGAAAGAAGTATTTGTAGTCATGAAAGGACTACAGTCTTGGACCTACATCCAAGATTACTCTATCCAGCAAAGCTATCATTTAGAATGGAAGGGTAGATAAAGTGCTTCCCAGATAAGGTCAAGTTAAAGGAGTTCATCACCACCAAACCCTTATTATATGAAATGTTAATGGTACTTATCTAAGAAAAAGAACAAGATCAAAACTATGAACAATAAAATGACAACAAACTCACAACTATCAACAAATGAACCTAAAAAAGAGAAAAACAATGAAAACAAAAACTAAGCAAACAACTAGAACAAGAACAGAATCAAAGAAATGGACATCACATGGAGGGTTTTCAGTGGGGAGGGGGAAGGGAGGAATGGGGGGGAAGGTACAGGGAAGAAGCATAATTGGTAGTCATAAAATAGATGGGGAGAGGTCAATAATAGTATAGGAAAGGGAGAACCCAAAGAACTTATATGTACAACCCATGGACATGAACTATGGTGGGGGGAATGCTAGAGGGTTGGGGGATGCAGGGTGGGGGGGGGATAAAGGGGGAAAATTGGGAAAAATGTAATAGCATAATCAATAAAATATACTTTAAAAAACTATCTTCATTCATTCGACAAATTGTGATTGAGTATCCACTGGGTGCTACGAGTTGTTAGGCAATGGGGATAAATGTATGATTGAGAAATAGTCTGTGCTGTCATATTAACTAGTAAAAGAACAAATCGTATAAGCAGATTCTCACAATACAGTAAGATAAATGCCATAAGAGAAATTCATGTGTCAGTAAATAATTACATTCTCTCTGTCTCAGTTTCACTATGTAAGATGGAGATGGATTAGGCAATGAACATTTTGGCAACCTTTGTTACATTAATTAGCTCACACTAGTGATAGGAATTCTATGCAGAATTGTAACTGCCCTTCTGGCCATAGTTGCAAGACCTTTCACCTGCTTGCAGGGCACAGACTTTCTGAGATGAATGCACCTTACTGTGCACTTAAGTAAATAACATTCTGTTTGCCAGGGTATTGTTGGTTTTGGAGTTCTCTTTGTGTACACAGTACTTTTTTTCCAAAAAGTCTCCTCAAAAACATTTTAAGCCACAATAACAGGGTACACCTCAGTCTGGAAATCAAGTCCACGCAGGGAAAAGAGGCCATGTGTACTTACTTTAACCGTGAGTTTCCCGAGTGCTCCTGGTGTGACCAAGGTCTCCACCAGCCCAAACATGCAGTGTGAAACCACTGCGAACAGGGAGTGTTTTCTGCCTCGACAGAAACCTGAATCGGGGTCACTTCAGCCAGCTCTCCAACATGAGCGTGGCTTCCAGAGTTTCAGTTTCCACTTGGCTTCCACCAAACGTTTTGTGCTCAGAATTAAAAATGATGGTGCTAGTACTTGCTGTGACCTCTTCAGATCTTTTCAGTTTTTGGAGAATAATTGTCCATGCACTTCTGATCTCTTTAAAGTAAATCTCTTTAATTCATTCAATAGTAAACCAAACTACTGATTTTTGTCATGGTTTCTAGGTACTTGGAGATATTATTAAGTATAATGTGCAGTTTCACTTCTTGTCATTTAAAGAATGCCTTCAGGAACATGTTATTATATTTACACATGAAATGCAAAATGGAAGTAAACTTTAAAAAAAAAAAATCCAGATTGTGTGACCACCTCCTTACCCTGTGCCATTCACATCCATTGGTTCCTGCCCAATTTAGAGAGCCCGTAGCAGCCCCTCCCTCTGCCTCTTCCCAGACACCAGCCATTTCTGGGTGCTTCTGAGGATCTGTATATGGGCTGACTATGGCACTCCCAAGCTCTTCAGCATTGGGATGGTACCTGATCCGAGTCCTCTTCTGAGGAAGTGGCCTGGGCTTGGGTGTCTATGGCTAAAACAAGTCTCCAAAGGGATCGCAAAGTCCATAGCCTTCACACCCTCCCTCAGCTTAGTGTTTCTGTTTTACCAAGAACAATGCCAGAAACTCTCTCTGTTGATCTCTAAAACATTTCTGTGAGGTAGGCAGGCTTTCTCATCTGGCTTTTACAGGTGGTGATTTTACAGGTGAGGAAACTGAGGCAGATACATGTAAGAGATTCACATAAGTTCACTCAAGTGGGGAAGCTGGATTCTGACTCTAAATCCTGAGTTTTTTCTCTTCTTCTGAACAGGCTTCATTTCCTCCATTTTTCTGATTCATAATCCCACTGCAAGTTTTAATTCTTTTCTTTAACAATTTAGAACCCTTTCTGGGAAGGACATTGAGATTGCCTCATACCACTCATTCCAGAGGGTAGTGGCCAGTAGCCCAGCCCCAGGAGCCACCCTGATGAGGCTAAAGCCACTCAGAGCCTGCCTTTCTCCTGGTTGGTTCATGGAAGGGCCCATGACCCAAACTGGTCTCTAGAGAAGCTTGGAGTTTTATTTAATGATTAGAAAAGAAAGGCCCCTTTTCACCTCAGTTATGAATAAGGAAGTCTGTAGCATGAGGGCATTTGGCAGCAATCCTATGGGCATGAGGAGAGGCAGACTCCTACCACAGGAAAGACAGAACAGCGATATGGGTATAAATTAACTCTTTGGTGATAGCACTGAGCCAATAAATTTTCCTTATGATTAAAGAAAACTTGGGTTATATTTTCTGTTACTGCAACCAAAGACAACTAACACACCATTTCATGTCAACAGGAAGTTCAATAAGTGTATTCTCCTTTATATTACCTAGGTTGTCAATAAAGCTGTTGAATAGAAGAGATATCAATATTATTTCTTAGAGCAGAGAAAAACAGTGACATTTGTTTTATGAAACAACTTCAAAGTACTTGGAACATTGTTAGAGATTTAACTGATGATTCATAAGCAGTAATGCCAACCTCTCTGCACATGTCAGACCTGCCTTGCCTCTTTCCAGTACTTCATTGTCCTCTTGGCTCTGAGGGTCTGGAGCACTTCTCAGCACCCAATGCTGCACCCGTGCCACTCAGACTCGCATCTGTCACATTCCCCACTTCCTTTCCAATTATACAGAATCAGTGCTCTCAAATCTCATTCCGTACTAATGACCCTCAGACTGCCTTCCCAGGTGAAGCTAATTAATCTACTCATTTATCTATTCAGATTCATTTAACAAAATCTGTTGAGCACATGTTGTGTTAGTCAGATTTCTTAGTTGCAAACTGGAAAATCTACTCTAACTAATTTAAGCAGCATAGAGTTTATTAAATATAAAGAACCTCAAGAAAAGTTAGGAAACTGGGCTTGGTTACGGCCCACCTGGGAGCAGAGCAACCAGGAGACAGGTCTGACCACACCATGAAAGTGCTCTGCAGAGACTGCAGTTATCCCCACTCGGCACTTAGACGCTAAATTCTAGATTCCAGAAACTTCCCTGCAACTGCCTCAGGAAAACCAGATGCCTTTGTTACCACATTGTCTGTATAGCTGATCTTCTCATGGCAATCACCTGTCTTCACTCACCTCTAAATCCCACACAGGGGTGTCTGCTGGATGGAGCTATGTCTCATGCAAAACCTGAGTTACAAGAGAGACTAGGAAATGTAGTTTTATAGGAACTAAAACTGGAATGGGGGTTGTAATGAGAGCTGAGTGAGATGATTTAGTTTCTGCCCCAGGTGCTAGGTGCTGGGCGCTGTCCTAGGCAGTAGGGATAGAGCAGTGAACAAGAAAAATGAAGTCCCTGGCCTTGTGGAGAAAAAGTCTAGTGGGGAGGCAGATACTAACAAGATAACAAATAAAATTTCAGATGGTGATAAGAACTGAAGGAAAAACTGAATGGAGCAACAGCTTGGAGATAAGGGGTGTTGCTTTTCATAAGGGGTTCAGGGGGAGCGCTTGTAAAGAGATAGAGTTTGAGCAAAGATTCAAATGAGGAGGAGCAGGAGGCCATATGAAAACCACTCCAGGTAGAAGGAACAATGAGTTTCAAGGCTGTGGTGTGGGGTGAGTTTGGCACAGCTAGAGTGCTGTGAGCAATGAAAGTGTGACAGGAGATGAGGTCAGGTAGGAGGACAGGGACCAGATCACACAGGAGTTGGGTCATGATATTGAGTGTATTGAGAAGGTTGTAAGCAAGGTATAGTGATTTGATGTAATTTCTACTTTATAAAGATCTCTCTGGCTGCTCTGTGGAGAGTAAACCATGGGAGGGCAAAAGAGGGAGCCAGATGGATTCAAAGACTTGTGCAGCTCTCCAAGGAGGGGATGATGGAGGTTCGAATGGTAGTGATGGCAGAAAGGTGGGAAAAAGTGGTCCAATTCTGGTTATGTTTTGTAGTTAACCTAATAGAAAATTGCTCTCGATTGGAAGTTGGAGACGAGGGGAAATAAGGAATGGTGCCTAAAATTTTGGACTGAGCCAGTAGATGGGTAAAGTCTGGGAAAGAATAAGGCTTAGGGGTAGAGGGGAGAGAAACTCAAGAATAGACATCCAAGCTGTAGAGTTGCCACAGGGATAAGCTCAGGGAAGAGGTTGAGGCTGATGGCATAAACTGGGGAGATATCAGGATATAGATGTATGTAAGCCAGGGGATTGGATAAGCTTGCATATGGAGAGAGAGCAGATAACAAAGAGAAGAGGACACAGCCCTGCACACTCCAATATTTACAATTTGGAAAGAAGAAAAGGAAGCATTCATTAACTAGTTTTTCTCTTTTTATTCTTTTTTAAAATACATTTTATTGATAATGCTATTACAGTTTTTCCATTTTTTTCTCCCCTTTATTCCCCTCTGCCCTGTACCCCCCTCCCACCAGCATTCTCACACCTTATTTCATGTCCATGGGTTGTACATGTAAGTTCTTTGTGTTTTCCATTTCCTGTACTATTCTTAACCTCCCCCTGTCTATTTCGTACCTACCATTTATGCTTTTTATTCCCTGTACCTTTTCCCCCATTCTCTCCCATCCCCCTCCCCACTGATAACCCTCCATGTGATCCCCATTTCTGTGATTCTGTTCCTGTTCGAGTTGTTTGCATAGTTTGTTTTTGTTTTTTTAGGTTCATTTTATGGTTGTGAGTTTGTTGTCATTTTACTATTCATATTTTTGATCATCTTTTTCTTAGATAAGTCCCTTTAACATTTCATATAATAAGGGCTTGGTGATGATGAACTCCTTTAACTTGCCCTTATCTGGGAAGCACTTTATCTGCCCTCCCATTCTAAATGATAGCTTAACTAGTTCTTGAAAAAAGATGAAAACCTTGGAGGTGTGGTGTCCTGATTACTAAGTGGATACTGTTTCTAAAGGAGGCAGTAAGTACCTGTGGTAAATGCTTTCTCGATGCAGAAGTCTGGTAAGATGGCAGTCGCTGCTTTTGGTTCAGTGGGGGTTGCTGATGACCTTGCAGAGGGCCACCTAAGCTTAGTGCTATTGTGGGCATGCAAGATGGGAATGATCCAGGGGATGGAGAAAAACTGATTAGAGGAGAGAGAGGTTCATTGTAGGAGCAAAATAGGTGAGAGAAGGAGAGGATGGAGGGCTGGCCTTAGACAGAAGGGTAGTAACTGGAGGAAGGGTAGAATGTGGATTTAGTGACAGGGCGTGAGCTAGTTCTGGTCAGGCTGCTTGTATCTAGTAAGAAGGTTGTGTGGCCATCAGCTCAGACTGAAGGCATGGATAGGAGGCTGGATAGAGGTTTGAAGCATGAGGATATGCTGTGATTGCCTCATTTATGAGAGTGGAAATGTGATTCTTGAGAGAAATACCACAGGATTTCTGGTTTGTAGTGAAATCTGTGGTCAGAATTTCAAGCAAGACCAGTGGTGTAAATTGTGTACTACTCAAAAGAGCCCTCAAAAATAATGCTTCCATCTGGTTTTGTAAACAAAAGGAGTGGAAGTTCTGAAAATGGGAATTACACACCTGGAAGGAGGGGAAAGTAGACCAATGGCAGCTGTTGGCAGTATTTTTGAGAGCCAGAGTGCTGTGATGCTCCTGAAGTCACATCTGTGGATGACTTATTCCTGATGCTTTGCAATGGGCATCCTAGCACTGGAGTCTTCCCGGGAAAACCATGAATCTCTGGTGGGTCTTTTTGGGGACAATGCATACCAGCCTTTCATTCTTCTACCACCCATCCATCTAGTACCTTCTTAAGTATCTGAGACACTCAGGAATAAAATGAGCAAGGCTTAGTGAAACCAACACAGATTAGCCCTATTACTCAAATGATAGCAAACGTGTACACTGCACTTATTGCAGGCTAGGCACTACTCAAAGTAATTTGTATATTTTAATTCTTTTAATCTTCCCCACTACCTTTGAGGTAGGTACTATTTTCCCCCTGCACTACAGATGAGGAGACAGAAGCAGAGATACTGAATGAAACGACCCTAGTGAGACTAGAACTTGAACCTGGACAGTCTGGCACCAGAATCTGGGGTCTCCACCACTAACCCCTACTGCCTCTTTTTTCCAATGAATCTATAAGTTTTATTTTTTTAAATTACTCAGAAACATGTATACACTCCAGTAAGATATTAGTACCATATTGAATTTTACATTTTCATCACCAGTTAGAGAATTATCCTTCATGAATAGTTGCATTTTATAAAACTAAGATTTTTATAATTCTAGAGGCAAATGTAATTTCTTCAAGTATCTGACTATTTCAGATATCAAGGGCTTTAAGCACACATCTGCTAGAAATGTAGTAATTAAATCACCAATGAAGAGAGGCAGCTTCTAATAACTCAATATGTAGTTTTTGTTGTTAAACTGATATTTAATTTTGATTTGCTTACAGATTTAAGTTAATTGGTTGGAGGTGAATTTTATTAAAGTTATCATTTCTAAGTCTTAAAAATACCATTTTGTTAATTTAAGATTTTTACTTCTCTGGTTAAGGCTACTTCAGATATAAAAGGTATCAAAATAATACTGACTGCCTCTTTTACCTTGAAGATACTGAGTTTGGTAGGATTTTTCAAATCTGGCATGATTTCCTCTCGAGTCTTTATATGAATTTTTCAATGGCTAAAAACAGAATACTAATGTATCCCATTTTGTACAAGTTACATGATCTGTCCAGAAATTGCAGGGATCATCTTGGTATGTATTTCCTACATTTACTTCATTCCATCTTCACCATTACTGCACTGAATATTGTTAAGATATTTATTCTGAGCCTGAGTTCTGTGTGTCAACCTGCATTTGGTTATTACTCCCTTCAGTATTTTTATTATAGTTGCCCCCAGTTGTTGGACATACATTTTCTGCGAAGCTGGTAACATTATTTTTCTGCCTCACCTCAGGTTATCATTGCCCTTTCAGAAAAACATCGTTCCCACATTCCATACAGGAACTCCATGATGACCAGTATCCTAAGAGACAGTCTGGGCGGGAACTGCATGACGACTATGATTGCAACACTCTCTCTAGAGAAGAGGAATATTGATGTATGTTCGTTCTTCTTTCTGGAGCTCTCAGTCTGAGTTTTATCGTTAGTCTGTGCAATAGAGTTGAGGGTCCTGGGTGGGTTTCCGTCTTTTCAGCTGGGTTAGAGTATGCCTTCAGGTTAAAATATACCCTCTAGAATTCACACCGTTGGGTTATTTGTCAGCATTGTAACCACCCATTTGAGAATTGATTTCACATATACAGGATGGTTTGAAGAAGCCCCATACACAAATTTCAGAAGACCTCCTGATCTGGTTACCTTGGGCAAGAGACATGAGAGAAAAGGCCCATCAGCTTCTCCTGCTCTATTTTTCTCTGGCTTAGTAAGATAACTTGGAGACATTTCCAAGGTGTATTCCTCAACATGTCTCTGGGCACAATACCCAGGATGCTTTGGCAGGGTCTGGCTACCAAATGGCTTTCTTGAGTTGCTTTATGATGTTTCATGCATTTCAGTTTAATATTTGGGATCTAGATTTTTTCTGAAAGAAGTGGCAGGGGGCCTCTCCAAACAAGGCCAAGCCCCAAGTGCACTGTATTGTGCCTTGAAAGCCTCTCTTTTTGGCCTGTCACAAATATTTCATTTGTAGTCTTTCATGTTTATGGATTAGGTTATCTGCTCTGATTATGATTTGCATATATGGTTCCGCTTTAACAATCAATAGTTAAGAAACACATACCAATTGCCATTTAGGACCTCAGGATCTTGTAGAAGATCCTTTGGCATTGATCATTTTATTAAACTCAAGCCACATTTTAATAAAAATAACATTCCAGAGCAAAACTCCCTAATCTAGAAGCCCATTTCCTCATTGTGTTTTATACATGCCACTCTTTAGATGTGCATCTTTTTACTGTGAACAAAAATTAGGTTTTATCTTTCTGTGCTGTAATGTTTTAAAGTATTATTTGTTTTCTTAGGAGTCTATATCTACCTGCAGATTTGCACAGCGAGTGGCCCTCATAAAGAATGAAGCTGTTCTTAATGAAGAAATTGACCCCAGATTGGTAAGTAAACTTTAACTGTGTTAAAAATCAAAGTACTATATTCAAGATTAGCTAAACTCTGGGGGCACTTGCTTCCCCTAACCAGACAATGTTCTAAGTTCTGGGAATGTATTAACTCATTTAATTCTCACAACAGCCTCATGAGTAGAGATGCCATCTCTATCTCCATTTTACAGATGAGGAAACTGAGGCACAGAAATATTAAATAATTTGCTCAGAGTCCCAGTGCTACTATGTAGCAGAGCCAGGGTGCAGACACAGTCTGACTCAGGGTCAGACTCAGTGCCTTACCTGCAGCACCCCCATTACCCCACTAGTAAGGTGTGTGCTGAGTCCTGAGGATGTATATGGTGAGATCACACAGAGTTACATCTGTGTGCAGGTCATAGCCTTTCAAAGCACTTAACTTTCTGGAGACAATAATAATGGATCATCTTTTAGAAAGCTGTAGGAAAAAAGAAGTCCTAGTGTTTATTAAATAGAACCATATTTTAGATAACTGTTGTTATTTTTCTAGAGATTTTTAAAAATTAACAATGGTTTGATCTATGAAAAAATAGTCAAGCTTCTAGTTTCATGAAAATGAACTGTGCTTTATCAAAGTGCTTTTTTAAGCAAAAATGTTTGCAAGTTACATGATTCATCTACTCATTATAAATGCAGATATTTTCTTTATTCTCTATTTTGTTAGTCTTACATAAATGAAGTGCAAAGTGGAATCAACTCATGCCAACACAAAAAAGGTTGAAATAAAATTTTCAATTTTGTAAAACTCCAAAATTAAGATTATATTACTTTGCAAGTCACTCAGCTTTCCTTTTATTTCTTTAATTTTTCTAGAAAACAAGCTGGTGGAAGCTTAGTCGTATGCATTGTAAAAAACGATGAGAAATCTTATCAAGAGTGTTTTATTTACAAAGTTCTCAAGTTCCAAAAGAAAAACCTCAAATTCACTGTTACCCATATTAACTACTTCCTCTTGATTGTTTGCCCTTCTTCCCCTGAAATCATTCTATTGAAGGGTAGAGGAGAAGGAGGAAAAAGAAATAATGGAGCTATGTTTTGTCCTGCTCGCCTCAGGGAGCTTGAGCTCCCCTGATGGAATTCTCTTCAGAAGAAACCAATGGGTGAGGCAGGATCTGTTTCCAGTACAGGCCCTGGTCAGATACAGCATCACACAGGGCCCCCACTGGAAAAAGGAAACAAAATTCAAAGGAATCGTGTCAAGTGGAATTGAACTCCTAGGATGAATTCTTCTGCTGTCCCAACCCTGCCAGCTGCCCTGTAACATTACTGTGCAGAAGGAGAAAGACAGTAACGGGGGCATTATTAGCCGGAAGCCAGAAATTAGTTTATAATTAAAGGAAAATAAATATCAGACATTGGGACTTTTTTCTTTAAATTTGTCTAGAGAGACTTTTCTTTGAAGAAACTTGAGGAATTTGAAGAAAGGTAAACATTATCATGTGTTTGATTCAGGTCAGTCAGATATTTAAAGAAAAAAAAAGAAATCGTGAGTCAAAAGCTAATAGCTGATAATTGAACAAATGCTGAGGTCTTCCTGGTGCAGAACAATCTGGTAATTGACAAGTGTGGTTTCCTGATCCCTTTTATAATTGCTTCAAAAACTGACATTACTGTTCATTATTTTATGTACAGAACATTTCTGAAGTACAAGTGACAACTGAAAATTTGTCCTCAAAACCACCCAAAACACAACTTGAGTGGGATTTCCTATGTCTTACTCTCAAAATTTAATGGCAAATATGGACCAGCCCTGTGAGATTGGACTTGCTTCCTTTATGAGTATTAGTGCCTCAGAGAAACAAGGTGATAAAATAACTGTGAACAGATATGAAGGACCCATGGACGTGGATAACAGGGTGGGGTTTGACTTTGGAAGTGGAGGGTGGGCTGGACAGAGAGATTTGAAGGGAGATATAATTGGAACAACTGTAACAGCATAAACAATACAACATAAAAAATAAAAGAATAAAGATGCATATAGGTAGTATCCACAAAACAAAACAAAAAGTCTGTGTACAGGCCAGATTCTGTGGTCACTGGGTATGTGCCCAAATCTTCTCAGGATGGCTCTCATTCCAAAATTTCTGCAGTAATTTGAGGGAAACTGTGACTGGGATAACTTCAAAATCATGAAAAGTTAGCTTAGTTGTAAGATTTCTCTTCAGTAAAACAGAAGGTAATTTGTTTGTTGGATTTGACATTGGAAGTGTCAGTAGAAGCAGAAAACATGGCATCAAGATTAATTTAGTAGAGGGAGGGTAAAAAATGAATGACTCACATAGTTCTGTCCAAGGATTTTCATTTTGCATAGCTTGATGATTCTAACAATGTTTTTGAAAAGAAGCAACAACAAAAACCAACTCAATTCTGCACATTTAAGTGAAATTCTAGAAGTACGTACATGCTCAAAGTATTTATATCACCTTCTTTGGAAATTCTGGCCCTGTTTATATGGTACAGATAATATGAAACTCACCTGTATAAAATTTAACAAGCATCTTTTGAAATATGCATCCAAGGCTAGAGGAAGTAAGAGAATTATCCAGAGCCGGGAAACAAAGCTGAGGCTGCAGTTGTCATGGAGAGGAAGGATGAAGGGGGTTTTAATAAAGGCGTAGAAGTCAAAGCCCTTGGAAGGTGCATGATGAACCTAAGACATCTCTTCTCTCTCCAATAAAACCAGTGAAAAGTTGAACCTGAAAGGAAGAAATCTGTTTCCTGGCTTAGGGAGATGCTAAGGAAATGTTTCGGCCTTAGCCTAGACTCAAGGTAGAATAAAACATTGTTTCTCTGAAGATTTGAAATCCTACAGCTCTGCCTCACATGAGTTTGATGTTCAAATTTGCATAATTTTTGTAGTCTGGTAACCCCAGGCCAAGAAGTTAGAAAATGAATACTTAAGTAAATAAAAAAAATAGAAATACAGAAACTAAAAATCAGAAAAAAGTAAAACCAAAAAGCCAAAGCAAAGCTAGAGTTCAGAGAAACAAGAAAACGTGAAGTTTATTTTTTAAAGATTAATAAAATGAACAAACCTCTGGAAAATCTAATGAAAGAAATTCATAAAGAAGGCACAAAATGATATAGCAAATATTTGAAATACTGAGGGATTTAACTACAGGTACATTAAATATATTAAAATAATAATAAAGTATTTTGAATGACTTTATGGTATAAATTTGAAAACTTAAAATGGACAACATCCTAGAAAAACATAATACTGAAACAAAAGCAAGAAAAATTTAAAAATATTAATAGATCTACAACTAATAAATTGACTTAATAATAAGCTACTGAAAAGAGGAAAAGGGAGAAGAAGAGAAGGAGGGAAGGAATGGACTCAGTGTTTTTCTTTTATGTTTACCAAATATTGAAGGAAAAATAAAAATTGTATTTTACCCACTAAATTTTATTTTAGGAACTTTGCATTATGGTTGATCATATGATCATTAATATAATATGTGGTATCATTAGAAAAGAATTGAATGTATAGTACAAGAAAAATAACCATGAGAAAAATAAATACCAAATTTAGGGAATTTTAAAGGAAAATTCATTTAGGGAAAGCTATACAGGGGCAAGGGTTTTAAAAGAGTCTGTAATGTTTTATTTCTTTTTTTTCAGTCATAATTTCTGTTTTTAATTTTTTTATTGTTATTCAAGTACAGGTCTCCATTTCCACCCTCCCATGCCCCCATGCCACACCCATCCCCTCCTACCCCCAAAGAGGGTAGGTATACCCTCTTTGGTTTTGTCCATGTGTCCTTTATATATGTTCATCCATGGTCCTTCCCCTATATTCCCCCATATTCCCCCATTATCCTTCTCCTCCCTTCTCTCTGGTTACTGTCAGTTTTTCCTTTATTTCAATGTCTCTGTTTATTTCTTAAGCTAAGTAGTGGGTACACTGGTGTTCACTTAAGGGATTTCAGTTATGTCAGCTGGTGTACAAGGTGTTCTTATACCCTTTTGTTTCTCTGAGGTAGTTCATACTAACAAAACAATTACATAACTTAAGGTGATTCATCACATTTACAGCTTAAAAGATAAAAATTATGTGATCACATCATTAGATGAAGAGAGAAATATTTCATAACATTAAACATTTGTACATAGTTTGGAAGACTCATCAAACTTTGAATATTGAACATTCTTTTTTCTGTAATTTTTTAAAATTGTTTTATTGTTGTTCAGTTACAGTTGTCTGCTATTTCCCCCACCACAACGCCCCGCCACCCCAGCCAGTCCCACCTCCCTCCCCTGTTTTCATGCCCCCCTTTGGTTTTGTCCATGTGTCCTTTATACTTGTTCCTGACAACCCTTCCCCCCATTATCCCCTCCCACCTCCCTTCTGGTTACTGTCAGATTGTTCTTAATTTCAATGTCTCTTTGCTTGCTTTTTTCTTTTGTTGATTTGGTTCCAGTTAAAGGTGAGATCATAATGGTATTTGTTCCTTCCCACCTGACTTACTTCACTTAGCATAATACTCTCCAGTTCCATCCATGCTGTTGCAAAGGGTAGGAGCTCCTTCTTTCTCTCTGCTTCGTAGTATTCCCTTATGTAAATGTACCATAGATTTTTGATCCACTTATTTGCTGATGGGCACTTAGCTTGCTTCCAGCACTTGGTTGTTATAAATTGTGCTGTGTGTACATTGGGGTGCATGGGGTTGTTTGGATTGGTGTTTCAGGGCTCCTAGGATATAATCCCAGCAGTGGAATTGCTGGGTCAAAAGGCAGTTCTGTTTTTAGTTTTCTGAGGAAATTCCATATTGTTTTCCACAGTGGCTGCACCAGTCTGCATTCCCACCAATGGTGCACTAGGGTTCCCTTTTCTCCACATCCTTTCTATCACTTGTTTGTTGATGTGTTTATGACAGCCATTCTCACCAGCGTGAAGTGGTATCTCATTTTGGTTTTAATTTGTACCTCTTTCATGGCTAGTGAGGATGAGCATCCTTTCATATGTGTCTGGGCCATCTGTATGTCCTCCTTGGAGAAGTGTCTGTTCAAGTCTTTTGCCCATTTTTAAAAAAATATATTTTATTGATTATGCTATTACAGTTGTCGCATTTTTCCTCATCATTCCCCTCCACCCTGCACACCCCCTCCCACCCACATTCCCCCCCTTTAGTTCATGTCCATGTGTCATAAGTTCTTTAGCTTCTACATTTCCCACACTGTTCTTACCCTCCCCCTGTCTATTTTCTACCTACCATCTATGCTACTTATTCTCTGTACCTTTTCCCCTCTCTCTGCCTCCCACTCCCCTGTTGCTAACCCTCCATGTGATCTCCATTTCTGTGTTTCTGCTCCTGTTCTAGCTGTTTGCTTAGTTTGCTTTTGTTTTAGGTGTGGTTGTTAATATCTGTGAGTTTGCTGTCTTTTTACTGTCCTATTTTTATCTTCTTTTTCTTAGATAAGTCCCTTTAACATTTCATATACTAAGGGCTTGGTGATGATGAACTCCTTTAACTTGACCTTATCTGAGAAGCACTTTATCTGCCCTTCCATTCTAAATGACAGCTTCACTGGATAGAGCAATCTTGGATGTAGGTCCTTGACTTTCATGACTTGGAATACCTCTTTCCAGCCCCTTCTTGCCTGTAAGGTCTCTTTTGAGAAATCCGCTGACAGTCTGATGGGAACTCCTTTGTAGGTGACTGTGCCCTTATCCCTTGCTCCTTCTAGAATTCTCTCCTTCATTTTCATCTTGGCTAATGTAATTATGAAGTGCCTTGGTGTGTTCCTCCTTGGTTCCACCTTCTTTGGGACTGTCTGATCTTCCTGGACTTCCTGGAAGTCTATTTCCCTTGCCAGATTGGGGAAGTTCTCCTTTGTTATTTGTTCAAATAAGTTTTCCACTTGTTGCTTTTCCTCTTCCCCTTCTGGTACCCCTATAATTCGGATGTTGGGATGTTTCAAGATGTCCTGGAGGTTCCTAAGCCTCTCCTCATTTTTTTGAATTCTTGTTTCTTCCTTGTTTTCTGTTTGGTTGTTTCTTTCCACCTTCTGGTCCACTCCATTGATTTGAGTCCCAGTTTTCCTCCCATCTCTATTGGTTCCCTGTGCATTTTTCTTCATTTCACTTATTGTAGCCTTCATTTTTTCATCTAATTTGTGAGCAAAATCAACCAATTCAGTGAGCATCCTGATCACCAGGGCTTTGAACTGTGCATCTGATGGGTTGGCTATCTCCTCATGGCTTAGATGAATTGGCTCTGGGGCTTTGATTTGTTCTATAGTTTGAGCCATTTTAGTTTCTGGGTTTTTTTGTTTTTTTTTTTCATCTAGTCATGGCTGTTACATAGTGAGGGGTGGAACCTTAGGTGTTCCCCAGGGCGGGGCAGCCCAGTTGCTGGGTAGTGATGCTGTATGTGGGGGCGGGGTCCGAGAGGGAACAATGGCATTTGCTGCGCTCTCTGTCAAATTCCAGTCCCTTTTGCTGCTTCCCCTTTGCCTGGATTATCTGCCCGCAAATGTGGGACCACCTGGTCAGCCAGCCACCTTGTACGGCCTCACTGGATCTGCACAGTTGCCACCCTGTGCCCTAGCCTCTGGCTTGTGCACCTGGGGTCTGCTAGCCGCTGCTGCCTGCAAGCCAGTCTGCATCTCCACTTTTTCCTGCCGCGACTCTGCCCCTCTTACCGGTCTGGATGAATGGTTGCTGGACTTCGTACAGTTCAATTTTCTATGAGTTCTAGTTGTTTTCTTGTTTCTAAATCTTTGTTGTCCTTAATTTTGGTTGTGAGAGGAGGTACAGTGTGTCCACCTACACCTCCATGTTGACTGGAAGTCCTTTTGCCCATTTTTTAATTGGGTTGTTTATCTTCCTAAAATGGAGTCATGTGAGTTCTTTATATATTTTGGAGATCAAACCCTTGTCTGAGGTATCATTGGCAAATATGTTTTCCCATATGGTTGGTTCTCTTTTCATTTTAATTGCTGTTTTCTTTAGCCATGCAGATGCTTTTTAATTTGATAAGGTCTCATTTGTTTATTCCTTTCTTTATGTCCCTTGTTTTAGGGGACATATCAGTGAAGATATTGCTGTGTGGAATGTCTGAGATTTTCCTGCCGGTGTTTTTCTCTAGGACTTTTATGGTGTTGCAACTTATATTTAAGTCTTTTATCTACCTTGAATTTATTTTTGTTTATGGTGGAAGTTGGTGATTGAGTTTCATTTTTTTGCATGTAGCTGTCCAGATCTCCCAACACCATTTGTTGAAGATGCTATTTTTACTCCATTTTATGCTTCTGCCCTCTTTGCAGAATATTAATTGACTATAGACGCTTGGGTAGATTTCTGGGCTCTCTGTTCTGTTCCATTCATCTATATGTCTATTCTTCTGCCAGTACCAGACTATTTTCATTACTGTGGCTTTGTAATATAGTTTGATACCAGGTATTGTGATCCCTCCTCCTTTGTTCTTCTTTCTTAAAATTGCTGCAACTATTCAGGGTCATTTATGGTTCCATATAAATTTTTGAAATTTTTGTTCTATATCTGTGAAATATGTCATCAGTATTTTATTAGGGATTGCATTGAATCTATAAATTGCTTTGGGTAGTATGGACATTTTGATGATGTTAATTCTTCCAATCTATGAGCATGGTACATGCTTCCATTTGTTTGTGTCTTTCTTAATTTCTTTCTTCAGTGTTGTGTAGTTTTCTGTTTACAGGTCTTTTACCTCCTTGGTTAGGTTTATTCCCAGGTACTTTATTTTTCTTGTTGCTATATCAAATGGGATTTTTTTCCTGATTTCTGCTTCTGATATTTCACTGTTGGTGTACAAAAAAGGCCTTTGGTTTCTGAATACTGACTTTGTATCCTGCTGTATTGCCAAATTCACTTACTAGGTCAAGTAGTTTTTTGGTGGAATCTGTAGGATTTTCTGTGTAGACTATCATGTCATCTGCAGACTGACAGTTTTGCTTCCTCCTTTCCGATTTTTCCAATTTGGATGCCTTTTATTTCTTTTTCTAGTCTGATTGCTGTGGCTAGAACTTCCAATACTGTGTTGAATAGGAGTGGCAAAAGTGAGCATCCTTGTGTTATTCCTGATCTTAGTGGGAAAGCTCTAAGGTTTTTCCCATTGAGTATGATGTTGGCTGTAAGTCTTTCATATATTGCCTTTATTATGTTGAGCTATGCTCCCTCTATTCCCACTTCACTGTTTTTATCACAAGTGGGTGCTGTACCTTATCAAATGCTTTTTCTGAATCTATCGCTATGATCATGTGATTTTTGTCTTCCCTTTTGTTTAAGTGATGTATTATGTCTATTGATTTGCGAATATTGTACCATCCTTGTATCCCTGGGATGAATCCCACTTGATCATGGTGTATGATCTTTTTAACATATTGCTGGATGAGGTTTTCCAATATTTTGTTGAGGATTTTAGCATTTATGTTCATCAGCAATATCAGCCTGAAGTGTTCTTTCTTTGTTATGTCTTTATCTGGTTTGGGGATTAGGATGATGCTGGCTTCATAAAAAGAGTTTGGGAGTCTTCCATCTTTTTGGATTTTTTAGAATAATCTGTGAAGTATAGGGATTAGCTCATCCTTAAATGCTTAAAATTCTCCTGTGAAACTGTCTGGTCCAGGGCTTTTGTGTGTGGGAGCTTTTTGATTACTGCTTCAATTTTATCAGCTGTTATTGGTCTGTTCAGGCTTTCTGCTTCTTCTTCCTTGAGTTTTGGAAGATTATATTTTTCTATAAATTTGTCCATTTCACCTAGGTTTTTAAATTTCTTGACATATAGTTCTTCATAATAATTTCTTACAATCCTTTGTATTTCTGTAGTATTAGTTGTAATATCTCCTCTTTCATTTCTGATTTTGTTTATTTGGGTCCTCTCTCTTTTTTTCTTGATAAGTCTGCTTAAAAGCTTGTCAGTTTCATTTTTTTTTTTCAAAGAACCAACTCCTGGATTTGTTGATCCTTAGAATTGTGCTTTTACTCTCTACGTCATTTAACTCTGCTCTGATCTTGGTTATTTCCTTCCTTCTACTTGCTCTATGCTGTCTTTGTTGTTGTTCCTCAAGTTCTTGTAAGTGTAGGGCTCGGTTGTTTATTTGAAATATTTCTGTCTTTTTTAGATAGGACCGTATCACTATGAACTGCCCTCTCAGGACTGCTGAATATTGAACATTCTTAAAGTGATTAAGGGTATCAACCAAATATTACAACAACCATTTTAAAAGTGGATTGTTAGAGGGAATAATACAGCATGACTTTTTTCTCTTTCCTTTACATATTTACTCATCTGGACATAAAAGTTAAATAGAAAGATCTAAATTTTAAGAGTTAAATGAAATAAAATGAAACAAAATATTCTAAACCAAGCACTATTTACTCTCTATTTTTCATATCATTCTGAAACACTTGGAAGTCCTAGCTAGGACAGAGACAATTTTTAAGAAATGAATGAGAGTTTGAAAAAGAAGAACAAGTTCTATCATTACTTGCAGACAATTTGGTTGCTTATATAGAACATTCAAGAGATCATTTAATGATAAACAGACCAAAATAATGTTCAGAAAATTATTTGATGCATAATCCATATATATAATGAATCACTTTCCTATAAATCAAAAGCCAACAATCAGAAAATGCAATTTTACAACAGTGCATTTGTAATAGCAATAGACTAAAATATTCTAGGAAAAAATCTAATTAAAGGCATAAGATATTTATAGAGAAAACTATAAATCTTTATGAGAAGAATCAGTGGAATACCATACTATGTTTATGGATATGACGATTCAGCATCATAAATTTGATGCCTTACTATATTTATTTTATTTATTTTAATCAAATTTATTTTCTGTTAAAATTTGAGGAGAGCCTTTGGCAGAATTTTATAAGCTGGGCCTAAAATTTATATGAAAGAGGAAATGACCAAGAATTGCCAAGTCTGTTATGGAAAAGAACAAGATGGAAGTGTCTCGTTCTATCTAGATGCCAAAATGTTTTAAGCTGATTAAAACAGAGTGGCAAGCCATACATGTAGTCAAGCGGAGAAATGTTTTTAGCCAATAACCCAGAAAAAGATGCATTTATATGTGAAAACATGTTATATATCAGCAAACCTATTATGGTTAGCTGTATAAAAATTAATTAAATTAGATCCAGATCTCATACTTTATACAAAATAAAATCAACCTAAATGTGAAAAGCAAAGCTTTAAAACTTTTATAGGAACATATATGAAAATGTTCCTATGGTTTTAGGTAAAATAGATTTTCTTCAAGTAGACATAGGAATACAATTCACAAGGGAAGAAGTTGATAATAAAATTATGTTGAAATTTAAAACTTCCATTTACCAAAAAGAACATTACAAAATGAAAAATATGACACAGATTGGGAGAAAGTGTGTGTATTGAACAAAACTAATAAAGTGTTCACATCCAGACTATGTAAAGAAGCCTGCAAATGAATAAAGAGAAGCAAAAACAACCCAATTGAATCTGAGCAAGAAAGTAAATAAATAATTCACAGAAGAGCAGACTTGAACAGCCCATGTATATAAAGACGATCAACTTCTCTAATAATCATGAAAATGCAGATGAGACCTGATTGAGATACCATTTCACACCTACCTGATTGACAGAATTAAAGTGTCTGTCTGTGCTACATACATAATGACAAAAATGTGGAAAAAGGGAACATGTATACACAGCTGATGAGAATGGAAATTTATACAACTCCGAAAAAAAATTTAACAACATATTGTGTAGAACTTCCGGCCAAGATGGAGGCATAGGTAGACACACTTTGCTTCTCTGCACAACCAAAAGAAGGATAACATATTTAAAAAATCCAGAACTGCCAGAAAATTGAACTGTATGGAAGTCTGACAACCAAGGAGTTAAAGAAGAAAATTTCATCCAGACCAGTAGGAGGGGTGGAGATGGGCAGCTGAGTTGGAGAGGACTCTTGGTAAGGGGGTGACTGACAGAGTGACAAAGTGGTGGCTGGTGGAGTGGGCAGTCCCATATTTGCATGCAGATAAACTGGGAGGAACAACCAGGGAGCAAAACAGACCAAGGAACCCAGGGTTCCAATATGGGGAAATAAAGTCTCAAAAGCTCTGAGTATAAAATCTGTGGGGGTTGTGGTGGTGGGAGAAACTCCCAGAATCATAGGAGAGTCCATTGGAGAGACTCACAGGGTCCTAGAATGTACACAAAACCACCCAGCCTGGAACCAGCACCAGATGGGCCCAATTTGCTTGTGGGTAGTGCAGGAAGTGACTTAAAGCTGGCAGGGAGCTGAGCAAGCAGCATTTTTCCATCTCAGACTCCTCTCCCACATACAGCAACATAACACAGTGACATGGGTTACCCTGCCCTGGTGAATACCTAAGGCTCTGCTCCTTACTATGTAAAGTGTGCTGAAACAAAAATATATGGCTCAAATGAAAGAACAGGTCAAAGCTCCAAAAATAGAACTAAGTGATGAAGAGACAGCCAGCCTATCAGATGCACAGTTCCAAACAATGGTAACCAGGATGCTCACAGAATTGGCTAAGTATGGTCACAAAATAGAGGAAAACATACAGGCTATGCAAAGTGAAATAAAGGAAAATGCACAGGAAACCAACAGTGATGGGAAGGAAACCAGGACTCAAATTAATGGTTTGGACCAGGAGGAAGAAATAAACATTCAACCAGAACAGAATGAAGAAACAAGAATTAAAAAAAAATGAGGAGAGGCTTAGAAACCTCGGAAACAACTTTAAACACTCCAACATCCGAATCATAGGGGTGCCAGAAGAAGAAGAGAAAGAGCAAGAAATTGAAAACTTATTTAAAAACATAATGAAGGAGAACTTTCCCAATCTGGCAAAGGAAATAGACTTCCAGGAAGTCCAGGAAGCTCAGAGAGTCCCAAAGAAGTTGGGCCCAAGGAAGCACACACCAAGGCACATCATAATTAAATTATCCAAAATTAAAGATAAAGAGAGAATCTTAAAAGCAGCAAGAGAAAAGGAGACAGTTACCTACAAAGGAGTTTCTATAATATTAGCGGCTGATTTCTCGAAAGCAACCTTGAAGGCAAGAAGGGGCTGGAAAGAAGTATTTGCAGTCATGAAAGGCAAGGACCTACATCCAAGATTGCTCTATCCATCAAAGCTATCATTCAGAATGGAAGGGCAGATAAAGTGCTTCCCAGATAAGATCAAGTTAAAGCAGTTTATCAACACCAAGCCCTTATTATAAGAAATGTTAAAGGGACTTATCTAAGAAAAAGAAGATCAAAAATACAAACAGTAGAATGACAATAAACTCACAACTATGAACAACCAAACCTAAAAAAAAAAAAACAAAAACAAAAACAAACTAAGCAAACAACTCGAACAGGAACAGAATCACAGAAATGGAGATCACATGGAAGGTTATCAGCAGGGACGGGGAGGGGAGAATGGGAGAAAAAAGTACAGGGAATAAGAAGCAGAAATGGTAGGTACAAAATAGGTAGGGGGAAGTTAAGAATAGTATGGGAAATGGAGAAGCCAAAGAACTTATATGAATGACCCAAGGACGTGAACTAAAGGCAGAAGGCATGCTGTAGGGAGCTGGGGTACAGGGCAGAGGGGAATAAAGGGTAGAAAAAATGGGACAACTGCAATAGCATTATCAAAATATATTTTTAAAATATATATATTATATAATAAAGAGAAGATATGATACTCTACTATCATACAATTCTCAGTGTGCACTATGGGGAAACTCACATATGTGCCCAGAGACTGTAACAGCAATGGTAAAATTCCTAAATGTCCATCAGCAGGACACATGGATAACTAAATTGCGATCTATTCCCTTACTTAAGTAATATATATAATCTCTCTGAAAATTAATGAAGTACAGTGACATTAAGCAGTATAAATCAGTATAAAAACTCTTGGGCCTGGCTGATGTGGCTCAGTGGATTGAGTGCTGGCCTGCACACCAAAGGGTCATAAACCGAAGGGTCACTGGTTTGATTCCCAGTCAGGGCACATGCCTGGGCTGCAGGGCAGGTCCCCATTTGGGGGCACATGAGAGGCAACCACACATTGGGGAAAAAAAGTTGCAATTACATGTCCTTATAAAAGGCAGTGTTGGTGCAGTGATAATAACATTTCCCTAAAATTTAAGGCATAGAAAATGATACCATATATTACTTGCAGTATATCCATACATATGGAGTAATATCTGAAAACATTTCCCCAGCACATGCAGTTTAGTGATCACCTCAGGAAGGACAGAAGGGGAATAGGAATAAGGAGTTCCAGTTTTGTTAGTAATGTTTTATTTGTTAAAAAGAATTCTAAAACTATTTTACCAAAATGTTAAGATTTTTTTTTTTTTTTTGGGTTGTGACAATATTTTATTTTCAGCGCTGACACCATAGATACATATTCACATTACATTACATTTTGGGTGGATCATATTATGCCTACTGCCTTTCAACTTTTCTTTCATTCAACAATGTATTCCAAACATTCCCCAAGTAATTCAATATTCTTCAACAAAAATACTTTAAAATGTATTTTGTATACGGTGGAGTACACAGCTTTTAATTTGTATAATTCAGTGCATTTATGTGTCTACCTGCATAGTGCTCCCCTGTGTTCCACCCACCTATAACCACATACCTCCTACATCAAGTTATAGAACTATAGAATGTTAAGATTTAACAATGCTTGGTGGCAGGTATGGGAGTGCCTTTTATATCATTCTCTATACATTTCTGCATCCTCAAAATAGTTCATAATTTGAAGATATATGACCCTGGTCAGATGTCTCACTAAAAGGTATCAGGGTCAATTCCCCATCAGGGCACATCCCTAGATTACAGGTTTGATCTCTGTTTGATCACCTAGGGGTGTATGGGAGGCAATTGATTAATGTCTTTCTCTCTCCCCCCCTCTGTCTTCCTTCCTCCCTCCCTCCCCATCTCTCTAAAATCAATAAACATATCCTTGGATGAGGATTTTTTAAAAGAACAAAAAAAAATGTATGTTCTCTGTCACCAAATTCCCTTTAATGAGGAGCTGACATCTACTCCCTGCCTTGCCATTTGTAGATGATTATACGCCTACAAAAGGAAATCCAGGAGCTGAAGGATGAACTGGCCATTGTCAATGGGGAGCAGAGGACAGAGACGCTCACAGAAGCAGAGCTCCTTCAGTAAGCATGCAGACTGTTTTTTCTTTTTCCTTAACAGTATACGGTTGTGTTAACTTCTTTGTTGGCCCTGATGTTATGAATTCACCTCAAAGCGTGAAGGTCTCCAGGGACAGTCTGAAATTGCATGGAGGCGCCAGTTAAGAGTGGCAGCTTTCCATGAAAAGCTGGATAAGGCTGGTAGTGTTTTTGTCAACCAAGCTTTGAGGAAGTAGGGAACAGAGCATTGAGGATGGGAATGCCCTTCTTGTGCCAACTAAAGAAAAGGGGTTGTATAATAGTCATGCCATTTTGAAACACATCTACCAAACGCTCTCACGCTCTGGACCACAGATCTGAAAGGAAGTCAAGAATCTCTTTTTGTGTTAAACAGCATCTTGCTGCAAGCACCAGTATATCCCCTGCCAAAGTAAGCTCTCTCCTTTAATAAATAGGTGGCCCATATATTATAGTTCAAACACTTGAAATGGGAATGAAACCAGGTATTCAGGGCTTTATGTGAGGACAGCCTCATTCAGAGCCTTCAGATGTGTGGCCATATGGCACATCAGTGGCATGATATGGCTCCCATTTTCTCTCTAATCATGGGGGGCTCTCTTGTTGTTTCTGTGCTGCATAGGAAGCGTTGGTGGAGTGATAATAGTGGATGAGGCTTGGAAGGCAGTGGTGGTTTCTATTTCCAAATAAGAACTAGAGCTACACAAGATCTTTCTAAATGTATATTGCCATTTCACCTAACCCTCTCTCAACATAGAAAATGGTAAATAACAGAGATAATAAAAATATTTTCCTTAAGCTATTTCATGGCTGCCCCTAGAGGTAAGTCTAAAGCAAGCTTTCTGCTATACACGAAGCTTCTACTCCTCTAGATACCATTTCCTCATTTTAGAAGAGTGTGTTTAATAATATGATAGGCACTTAAGGCTTTCCTCACAAAGCTGCTTTGTAGCATATATGCAACTATAAGCTGAACTATAGTTGCCAAAATTCACATTTTTAAAAATTTCATGTCACTCCTTGAAATAACCTGAGGTACCTTACATACTGAGAATTCCTTCACTACAGTCCTCCTGTCACCTCAAAGAAAGGAATTACCAATTATTATCTTTGAAGGTGTCACCTCAGAATTTTGATTTTCATTTCATGGTCCTGCCAGGAAGATAAAATTATTATAAACCTTTCCACAAAAGGAATTTAATAAGGGATACATACTGTAAAGGACATGGTATACTGGACACACCGCAGCATCCAGCGATCAGGAGAGGCAGTAGCTGCTATGGCCCTGGAACAAGGGATGGGGTAGAAGTTTGTGATAGCAAAGCCTGAGTGAAGCTGACATGAAGGAGCTGGACCACAATGAACGCTGTCACCAATGGAAGCAGGGCCACTGAGGAGCCCCAGGTGCTGAGAAAGGCATCATCCTAGCAGGAAGCCCTGGCTTCTCCCTCTTCTCCCTTTCCAGCCCCTTCCCAAGTGCCTCCCATTGGCTGAACCACCCAGAAGCCAGCTGTTAAAGAGGTCAGGGAATGGAGTTTCCAAAGACAAAAAGGGAAATGACCAACATATCAAATAAGTATCAGTGTTTTCCTTAATTCCTGTGTATCCTGCATGTGACTCAGGAGGCTCAGTTCAAGGGTAAAATTCTGAAGTCAGATTAAGTAAATATACACTGCAGGTTGCCTCAGTTGCACCAAATCTGGGGAATTATAGTGCTGATATAAAAAAGCATACAGTGCTCACTTTGGCAGCACATATACTAAAATTAGAATGACACAGAGAAGATTCACATGGCCCCTGTGCAAGAATGACACACAAATTTGTAAAGTGTTCCATATTTTTGACTGATCTGGAATTACAACTAAATTGTGGAGAAATAACCCAGAACAAACAACTGTACAGTAGTGAGAAAGGAGCCTTATAACCTTGGATAGACAGAAGAATTATCTTCAGCACTAACTGACTAGTGGAGAGTGTGGTGGAGACTTGAGAAGGCTGTATGGGCCCCCACAGGTGGCTACACCAGAGAGATAATTAAGCAACTGGTTGGATCCCCCTGAGAAGTTTGGGGTCTAAACCCTTAGCTTGGATTCCCAGCCTAGAGCACCAGAGCCCAAAAACTACACAGATAACAATTGACAGTGAAAAGCAGCAGGGTTGCTCTCCACCAGAGATGGAGAGCTGGAGACGTAAAAAGCTGTTTAAGGGCCAATGCACAAATTTTCATTTGCAGCTACTTACCCAGGGTTCCAGCAAAGTTGAGGGCAGGGTGTGCTGGAGATGCCTGAGAAGAGACTGGGGACAAGAGCTTTGGGTAGAAAACTGAGAGAATAGACACCAGGATCCCAGCGTTGAGTCATCCCCCATACTGCACTAGCCATCCTTCTCAGGCAGACCACTGCCCTCCGAGCAGCAGCAGCCTGAGGAGAAACAATAGCCCCAAAACCAGAAGGGAGTCTTTCCTGCCCTATGGGGCTTAAGCCTGACTTCTAGGTGCAGAGTGACTAGATTAACAACTGAAGGAGACAGCCACAGACAGTAGATCCCTGGCAGTCTTGGAGCAGGCTGCCTAAGGTCAGACATCCGACTTCAACAGAGATGGATAGAGAAAGAAAAAAACATTGGTAAATACTAGAGGCTACCAAGACAAAATCTACTGTGATCCTCTCCATGATTAGCAATATTTTCTTTCCTGCATAGATTTTTAACATTCATTTCTTTTCCATCAAGTTTGTGCATATTAAGTTACTAAATTTATATTATAGCTTATTTCTCTCCTTTCTTATAATAGTCTTAATGTTTTTACCACCTTACTAATACTGTTGATATCAACATTTGCTGTTGATAGTGCTGTTGTGTGTGTGTGGGGGGGGGGTATTTTTGTGGATGTGGGTTTGTTCCCTGGGCTTTGTGATTTTGTTCTGGCAGCACTTGCACAATAGCATGCAAGATGTCGTGGGCAGAGTGACCTTCAGTCAACCAGCTGGAGGAATTGTTGTTGGGTCATTATGCCAAAGAATGACCCAACAAAAATCAAAACCCAATTACATCCAGAGAGCCAACATAAATGGCATAAAGGGAATCCCAAGAACATCAAGTTCAGGAGATCAAGGACACTGCACAACAGAATCTCACAAGTATCCTACCTTAGAAGTTCACACCACAAACTCAGGGAGTCTAAACAGATCAACTTAAGAAACAGAGGCAAACAAGAAGTCTCACAAATAATGGAAAGACAAAGAAACAACCCTCCATCAAAAAGGAAGGAGGAATCCTGAGAAAGAGTGCTAAATGAAATGCAGGCAAGTCAGCTATCAGATATTGAGTTCAAAACAGTGGTTATAAGGAAACTCAATGAGCTCAGTGAGAATTACCAAAAGCTACAGGGAAAGTATGAGGAACTTACTGTGAATTACACCAACATGAAAAGGGACATAGAAACAATCAACACGAGCCAAGAGGAAATAAAGAATACAATTTCTGAACTGAAGAACACAGTAGAAGGAATCAAAAGCAGCCTAGGTGAAGCAGAGGATCAAATCAGCGAGCTGGAGGACAAGGTAGAAAAAAACTCCTGGAAAGTGCAATAAAAGAAGAAAAGACTCAGAAAGAACAAAGAGGTGTTAAGGGAATTGCAGGACAATGTGAAACAGAATAACAGCCATATACTAGGGATACCAGAAGGAGAAAAAGAGGAGCAAGGGATAGAAAACCTGTTTGAAAAAATAATGATGGAAAACTTCCCTAATTTAATGAGAGAAAAAGTCACACAAATCCAAGAAGCAGAGACAGTCCCAATCAAGAGGAACCTAAAGAGACCCACTCCAAGACACATCATAATTAAAATGGCAAAATTCAAAGACAAAGAGAAAATGTTAAAGGCAGCAAGGGAGAAACAGGAAGTAACATACAAAGGAGCACCAATTAGGCTAGCAGCTGGCTCCTCAACAGAAACACTACAAGCCAGAAAGGAATGGCAAGAAATATTCCAAGTAATGAAAAACACAGGAGTACAACCAAGCCCACTTTATCCAGCAAGGTTCTCAATTAAAATGGAAGCTGAAATAAGGAGTTTCCCAGACAAAAAAGGCTGAAAGATACATCTCTACCAAACTACCACTGCAAGATATGCTAAAGGAACTGCTTTAAGAAAAGGAAGAAAAATAATGAGAGAAATAGAGAGGAATACAGATACAAAGGTAGTAAAATGGCAAGGAATAAGTACCTATCAATAACCACCTTAAATGTAAAAGGGTTAAATGCTCTATCTAAAAGACATAGCTGAATGGATAAGAAAACATGCCCCCCCCACACATATGCTGCCTACAAGAGAGCCACCTCAGAACAAAAGGCCTACACAGACTGAAAGTAAAGGGTTGGAAAAAAATATTCCAAGCAAATGGACAGGGAAAAAAAGCTGGGGTAACCATACTTATATTTAAAAAATAGACTTCAAAACATGGGCATAAAAAGAGACAGAGAAAGACACTTTGTAATACTTAAGGGAAGAATCCATCAAAAAGACATAAACCTTATAAACATGTATGCACTGAACATAGGAGCACCCAAATATCTAAGGAACCTTGGAGGACTTCAAGAAAGATATAGACAGCAACACACTTATACTAGGGGATTTTACCACCCCACTGTCAACAATGGATAGATCTTTCAAACAAAATATCAACAAGGATATTTTGTCATTGAACAATGCCCTAGATGAAATGGACTTAACTGATATATATAGAATCCTTCATGCCAAAGAAGCAAAATACACATTTTTTTCAAATGCACATGGAACATTTTCAAAGATAGACCACATGATAAGATATGAAACAAGCCTCAACAAATTCAAGAAAATTGAAATCATATCAAGCATTTTCTCAGACCACAAGGGCCTGAAACAAGAAACCAACCTCAAGGAAAAAAATAAAAACCTCTCAAATTTGTGGAGTTTGAATAGCATGCTATTAAACAATGAATAGGTTAAGAATGAGATCAAGGAAGAAGTCAAAAAATTTCTGGAAACAAATGAAAATGAACTTACAACAGTCCAAAACATGAGACACAACAAAGGCAGTCCTGAGAGGGAAGTTCAGAGCAATACAGGCCTACCTATAAAAGATAGAAACATTTCAAATAAACAACCTAACTGTACATCTGCAAGAACTGGAGGAACAACCACAAATGAAGCCCAGAGCATTTAGAAGGAAGAAAATAACCAAGATCAGAGCACAATTTAATGACATACAGACTGAAAGAACAATTTTAAGAATCAAGAGATCCAGAAGCTGGCTCTTTGAAAAGATAAACAAAATAGACAAGCCTTTAAGCAGACTCATCAAGAAAAAAAAGAAAAGAAAAAGAGAGAGAGGACCCAAATAAAATCAGAAATGAAAGAGGAGAAACTATAACTGATACCACAGAAATACAAAGGATTGTAAGAAATTATTATGAATGACTATATGCCAAGAAATTTGAAAGCCTGGGCAAAATGGACAAATTTCTAGAAAAATATAATCTTCCAAAACTCAAGGAAGAAGAAGCAGAAAGCCTGAGCAGACCAATTAACAGCTGGCAAAATCAAAGCAGTAATCAAAAAAACTCCCAGCACACAAAAGCCCTGGACAAGACAGTTTCACAGGAGAATTTTACAAAACATTTAGGGAAGAGCTAACCCCTATCTTTCACAGACTATTCCAAAAAATCCAAGAAGATGGAAGATTCCCAAAGTCTTTTTTATGAAGCTAGCATTATCCTAATCCCCAAACCAGATAAAACCACAACAAAGAAAGAAAACTACAGGCCATTATCACTGATAAACATAGATGGTAAAATCCTCAACAAAATATTGGAAAACCTCATCCAGCAATACATTAAAAAGATCATACACCATAATGGAGTTGGATTCATCCCAGAGATGCAAGGATGGTACAATATTCATAAATCAATAAGCATAATACATCACTTAAAAGGAAAGACAAAAATTACATGATCATATGAAAAGATATGAAAAAAGCATTTGATAAGATGTAGCACCCATTTATGATAAAAACACTCAGCAAAGTGGGAGTAGAGGGAGCATAGCTCTATATAAGAAAGGCCATATACAAGAAACCTACAGCCAACATCATACTCAATGGTTAAAAACTAAAAACTTTCCCAGTAAGATCAGAACAAGACAAGGATGTCCACTTTCACTAATTTTATTCAAGAGAGTATTGAAAGTCCTAGACACTATGATCGAACAAGAAAAAGAATAAAAGGCATCCAAATTGGAAAGAAGGAAGCAAAACTGTCATTGTTTGTAGATGACACAGAAAGTCTACATAAAAAGTTACATTGATAGTGTACGTAGATAATCCTATAGACTCCACCAAAAAAATTACTTAACCTAATAAGTGAATTTGGCAAAACAGCAGGATACAAAGTCAGTATTCAGAAACCAAAGGCCTTTTTTGTACACCAACAGTGAAATATCAGAAGCAGAAATCAGGAAAAAAATCCCATTTGATATAGCAACAAGAAAAATAAAGTACCTGGGAATAAACCTAACCAAGGAGGTAAAAGACCTGTACACAGAAAACTACACAACACTGAAGAAAGAAATTAAAGAAGACACAAACAAATGGAAGCATGTACCATGCTCATAGATTGGAAGAATTAACATCATCAACATGTCCATACTACCCAAAGCAATTTATAGATTCAATGCAATCCCTAATAAAATACTGATGACATATTTCACAGATATAGAACAAAAATTTCAAAAATTTATATGGAACCATAGATGACCTTGAATAGCTGCAGCAATTTTAAGAAAGAAGAACAAAGGAGAAGGGATCACAATACCTGGTATCAAACTATATTACAAAGCCACAGTAATGAAAATAGTCTGGTACTGGCAGAAAAATAGACATATAGATGAATGGAACAGAACAGAGAGCCCAGAAATCTACCCAAGTGTCTATAGTCAGTTAATATTCTGCAAAGAGGGCAGAAGCATAAAATGGAGTAAAAATAGCCTCTTCAACAAATGGTATTGGGCAATCTGGACAGCTACATGCAAAGAAAACTTGACCACCAACTTACACCATATACAAAATAAATTCAAGATGGATAAAACACTTAAATATAAGTGGTGACACAATAAAAGCCCTAGAGGAGAACATAGGGAGGAAAATCTCAGATAGTCCAAGCAGCAGTATTTTCACTGATATGTCCCCTAGAGCAAGGGACATAAAGGAAAGAATAAACAAATGGGACTTCATCCAAATAAAAATCATCTGCATGGCTAAAGAAAATATCAGCAAAATGAAAAGGGAACCAACTATATGGGAAAATATATTTGCCAATAATACCTCGGACAAAGGTTTGATCTCCAAAATATATAAAGAACTCACACAACTCCCCACCAGGAAGACAAACAATCCAATTAAAAAATGGGCAAAGGACCTGAACAGATACTTCTCCAAGGACATACAGAGGTCTCACAGATATATGAAGGAATGCTCAGCATCACTAGCCATCAGAGAGATGCAAATTAAAACCATAATGAAATACCACTTCATATGGTTGAGAATGGCAATCATAACCAAATCAACAAACAAGTGCTGGCGAGGCTTGTGGAGAAAAGGGAATCCTAGTACACTGTTGGTGGGAATGCAGACTGGTGTAGCCACTGTGGAAAACAGTGTGGAATTTCCTCAGAAAACTAAAAACGGAACTGCCTTTTGATCCAGCAATCTCACTGCTGGGATTATACCCTACGAATCCTGAAGCACTGATTCAAAAGAACCTATGCACCCCAATGTTCACAGCAGCACAATTTACAATAGCCAAGTACTGGAAGCAACCTAAGTGCCCATCAGTAAATGAGTGGATCAGAAAATATGGTACATTTAGACAATGGGAATTCTACACAGCAGAAAGAAGGAGCTCCTATCCTTTGTGATAGCGTGGATGGAACTGGAAAGCATTATGCTAAGTGAAATAAGCCAGTTGGTGAAAGATAAATACCATTATGATCTCATCTATAAGTGGAACCTAATCAACAAAACAAACAAGCAAGCAAAATATAAGCAGAGACATTGAAATAAAGAACAAACTAACAGTAACCAGAGGGGAGTGAGGAGGGAGACAATGTGGGAAAGAAGGGGAGGGGTTGTCAAGGAAATGTATAAAGGACAGATGGTCAAAGCCAAAGGTGAGTAGGATCAAGGGTGGGAAGTGGGGTTGGGCGGGGCGGAGGGAGTGGTAGGGAGAAAATGGAGACAACTGTACCTGAGCATCTCTAAAAATAACTCTCACAGACTATACTTTTATACACAAAAAAATATATAAGAAACAATAATGAGCAAATTTTATTATATATTCTTAATATACTTAATATTGTATTATATTTACTTTATATCTTTTACTAACCTGTAAAATAAACACATATTTTCAGTTAAAAGTTATTGAGAGCAATCAAATGCCATTCAAGGGAGTTTGGGGGTAGAATTAGCAGAGAAAATTGTGGCAACAGATTTATAATACTGAAGAACTCTTAGATTATATATTGCTTTCCTTTGATCCACAGGTAACACATATACAAACAGAGTATACATACAATCTGTAGGGCTGCCATTAGGTTTTTTTTGCAATTCATTCATTCATTCATTCATTCAACATTTGTTGTTCATCTAGTATTCACAAAAATCTACTCTAGGCCCTGAGAAGAACACAAGGATGAACAAAACCTGGACCCCACTCACAATTTAATGGCAGTGACAGACACGAGCACAAGTAATTATGATGCAGTGTATAGTGTTATGAAATTCAGATATAAATAAAACATGAGATTGCAGAGATAGTAATGATTAATTTTGAGCTCAGAAACCATGTAAAATTAGTTCTTGTGCTAGCAAGTAAACTTCAACAATTCCCCATAAAATGACTTTTCTGCTGTCAAGATAACTATATAGCATTACATTTATTAATGATTTCTAGTCAGCAGTTAGGAAGATGTCACGCACTACATCCACCCCTCCTCGGCAAAGCACAGGCCTTTCCAGCAATCAGTAACTTTGGTGCTTGTTCAAACTGGCAGTGAGCGTTATTCAGATAATGTGATTTTTTTGTTATGGTGTTTGTGATACTGTTGCAGTTATGTTTTGCCATAATTACCAAGATTGAATGTTGGTGCAACTTAAAATTCATCAGATTTATCATCTAGAAGTAAAAGAGATAAATTAAAATCTGCCCCTAATGTGGCAGTGCTATTTCATACCATTAGACTGCACTTCTCTGTCGTCCAGGGCCGCAGCACATGCACTCAGGAATGTGAATCGGCTTCAGTCTTCTCATCGAGTCCAGACCTGCCCTGGGTTAGGGTGAGAGGACGTTGATGGTGCTGAAGAGAGGAGGGGTCCATGGCATGCAGGACAAAGGGCAGACACATTTGATCTCTGGTCTACTTCTCTGTCCTCTTGATTCTTATGCTGACTGGCATGGCATAAGAACATTCCTGTCAGGCACCTTGTGAAGGATGTCAGAAAGCAGATATTTAATGGGTAGTGTATTCTATTCTGTATGCATTGGACAGTTTAGAGATGTTGGTTAGTACCTACCCCTATCAAATAGTTTCGAACTATTTCCCAACATTTCAGTTCTTAATGAAAATATATGTGTCATTGACTTGGATGCTTCATTTGAAGATTTCAGATGTCAGCCTCCAGTTATTATAATATTTTTAGTTTACATCACTTTTTATTTGCCTGTGTAAATTTGAAAAGAGACAGCTGGATGAAGGCTACGTAGCCAAGTTAATGCTTATATAGAATTTCTTGGGTGAAGATTTGATTCTGATTGATTCTCTAAACAAATACCTCTTTCCTGCTCTAGTTAAAAAAAGGGGGGGGAATCCTTAAGATCAGGGGTGTCAAGCTCATTTTCACCGGGGGCCACATCAGCCTAGAGATTGCCTTCAAAGGGCTGAATGTAATTTTAGGACTGTATAAATGTAACTACCCTTAACAGTTAAGCCATAGCTTGGTGCTGCCACTGGATAGAAACAAGGTGTTGGGTCGGATAAAACAAGGTGGAGGGCCAGATTCGGCCTGCAGGCCTTGTGTTTGGAACCTGTGCTTTAGATGTCTGGCTAGGATGGAAGCAGTCTATCCTAGCCCAAGTCTAAATGAGTAGAATATTTGCAACGTAACAACAGTATACTTCTGAGATGGAATCTAATTGCATTTCTTGGACTGAGATTCACCAAAAGTGAACTTCCAAACCTCTGGGTCTTTTTCTTTTTTCCCACCAGCTTTATTGAGAAGGGGTGGGAAAAAAATGAAATTACCTTCTGGAGGGTGGGCCCCTTGTAGTACAGCCTTCCCCTGCTAGGTGAATGTTCTAGGTACCCATCTGTATCAGTGTACCATCAGGCATTGTTGTAAGAGGCCGCATTTGCCTTTAGTGAATTTTTTTTGAAGACTCAACAGGTTTACCCATTTCATGATGGGGATTTACCAGTACACCTGCCACACTGCACCAGAAACTGCTGAGTGTTCAGCAGTTTTTGACCAAAAACAGCATGACCCCTATGCCCCACCCTCCCTATTCACCTGATCCCACCCCAAGAGAGTTTTTTTTCTTTCTCCTATGAAAAAAGTCCTCAAAGGGAAACATGTTGTCAATGTGGAAGAGGTAAAACAACAAATGGCAGAAGCACTAAAAGGCATCAAACTCTACACATTCAAAAACTGTTTTGAGCAGTAGAAAAAAGTCTCAGTAGGTGTATTGCATCAAATGGAAAGTACTTTGAAGGTGATTAAAGTTTAAACATGTAAGAATAAATATATAATTTTTATAAATAAATTCTGTTTTTCTGGGTCTCCACTTGTATAATTGATATAAAACATTGTGTTCATTTTAAAATGTACAATGTGATTATTTAATAGTATACATATATAGTGAATTGATTACCACAATAAACTTAGTTAACACACTCATCACTTCACATAGTTGCTTTTGTCCGTGTGTCTGTGTGTTGTGAGAACACTTAAGATCTACTCTCTTAGCATCTTCAAATATATAATACAGTATTATTAACTCTAGACAGCATGCTGTACATTAGATCCCCAGAAAGTATTCACCTTATAACTGGGAGTTTGGACTCTTTTGCTTACATCTTCCTACTTCCCTCAACACCTAGCCTCTTAACAACCATCAGTTCAATCTCTGTTTCTAAGTTCAACTTTCTTATTTTACACATATAAGTGGGTTCAAGTAGTATTTGCCTTTCTCTGCCTTATTTCTCTTAGCTAAATTTTGCAAGCAAATTAATCCTTCAGCCTGAATTTTTTGAGCACCTACTAGATGCTAATTATTTTAATAGGTGCTTTAGGGGATTCAGAAATATAAGATACAGAAAGTTGCATGTTTTATTCCAAAAAGTTATAATTTTATTGGGAAGTAATATCTATATACACAATACACACATTTACACCCACATATATATGTATATATAACACAGAGAATAAGAGAATTTATTAGTGGAAAGAAAAAATGGACAGTGAGAATTGTAAAACCTGACTTAGAGTTCTAATTCTACTCATATTAGTTTTTAATGGCTTGCAGAGTTGTTTCCTTATATGTGTGAACTAAGAGACTTAGACTAAATGCTGTCCACACACTCTTTGTGCTCTGTGTTTTCAAATCGAACACCAAGGCCTTGGCTGGGTTGCTCAGTTGCTTAGAGCGTTGTCCCAATACACCAGCATTGCAGGTCTGATCCCTGGTCAGGACGCACACAAGAATCAACCAATGAATGCATAAATAAGTAGAACAACAGATTGCTGTCTCTCTCTCTCTCTGTCTCTCAAATCAATAAATAATTTAAAAAATAAGTAAGTCTAATATCAATTTGTTGCACACAGTTCAATACATTATTTACTCATGATCTATAATACTGAAAAACTAAATCATGGTGTAGGAACTCAGATGGGGAGGTCATGGCAGACATCACCCACTGAGCAATCTAAAAGAGCCTTAAAGGATACCAAAAAGGAGAAGGTAACATTGTAAGATGAAGGGGACCATGGAAATGATGGTGCTGAGAGGGAATGAGCACAGTGTAAGGAAGTGAGGGGTGGGGGGCTAATAGCAAGAAACCAGTGTGGGGCTTGCACAGAAGAGGCACTAACTAGCAAGGATCTGGACTGAAATTAGCCCCTGGCAGGAGCCTGGGATTCTTTTAGGAGTATTGAAGATTAGGATTAGACAGATAAATGGTGACTTTATGATGGGTTATGGACTTCATAGATAGAGGAGCTACTACTTTATATAATGTAACTGGGAAGCATTGTGATTTAAGAGCATTGCAATTCATTCATTCATTCAGTAGTGTTTACTGTGCTCTTTATGCTAGGCAGTATTCTCAGTGCTAAAATATAGGAATGAACACAACAAAGTCCTTGCCCTCATGGAGCTGTCTTCTAATGGGGAAGAGATAATATACAAGATCAATAACTAAAATGCAGAGCATTTCAGAGAGCAGGAAGTAAAAAGAGAAACTTAAACTAGGAGTTTCAGTTTTAACAGAGTGACTGCAAAAGAATTTACATGATAAAGATTTTATATGGCTGTTAGAATGAATAGAATCAACAGGACTGAAAAGTCAGGAATGAATCACAATGGGGTTTGGAGTGATGATGAAGGAAAAGACAGTAAACAGTGAGTGGCAGAGACAAATGTCAGAGAATTTGTTGAGGAAGAATCAGTAGAAGTGATGGCCACAAATATAAAAGATATATAGGAAGGAGAATAGTAAAAGCTCAAGACTTAAAACACATTATCAGGTGATGAAAAACTGGGGAAAAGAAGTTGGTTGAGAATAAGAAATGTTCCGTTCTTAATGTAATGAAGGAGTATATGATGTACAGGTTGAATTCTGGAACTTTAAAGGAAGGTTGAGACTGAAGATTTAAATTTTGAAGCAACATATTGTGTTGATATAATACAGAGGTGAAGACCAAAAGTCAGCTCAGAAATTCTGTGATCTGATATGAAGTAGATAGTAATCAGGATCCACAGAAACACATCTCCCTTCATACTTACTGTAGAAGCCTGCTGACTGAATTTATACTTAGCCACATTACCCCAATTCCTTCCCTTTGTGTCTATTTATATATGCACAATCAAATATTCCATTCATTGAATATTTTCCAATGGGGCAAAAAATCTCCTTTTAAAAGGATAACAAGGGAATGTTATGAATGACTTATGACAATATATTTGCTAACTTAGATAAATTTGACAGATTTTTAGAAGACACAGACTACCAAAATTTTCTCAAGGGGAATAGAGAATCTGAATAGTCTTATATCTACATATGTAAATGAATTTGTAGTAAAAGTCTTCCAACAAAGAAAACTCAGGCCATGACATCACAGAAACCCTGCCAAACATTTAAGGCATAAACAATACCAATTCAACACAAACTTTTTCAGAAAACAGAGAAGGAGGGAACAATTCCCAACTCATTTTTCAAGGCCAGTATTGTCCTGATATCAAAAGCAGACAAATATAAGAAAAGAAAACTACAGACTAACATCACCTACAAATAAAAATATTTAATAAAATACTTGCAAATAAAGTCCAACAAATATAAAAAAGATAATAAATAATGGGAATTATCCCAGGAATGCAAGACAAGTTTACCATTCAAAAATAAATCAGTGTAATTCACCATATCAATAAACTAAACAGCAACAATAAAAATCCATTTAATTATCTCTGTAGATTTAGAAAAAGTATTTAACAAAATTCAACTTATACTCATGGTCAAAAGTCTCAGTGAAATAGGCATAGAAGGGAACTTCCACAACCTAATGAAGTACCGTATGTCATCATTATATATATGAAATAAACAGTGAAAGAAAGAATTCTTTTTCCCTAAAATTGGAAACAAGGGCGTTCTTTTTTATCATTTCTATTCATTACCATACTAAGGGATCCAGTCAATGCAATAATGAATATAATTAATTAATTAATTAAAATGAATAAAAGATATAATATAAAGAATCAGAAAGGACACAATAAAACTATCTTTATTCACAGACAACATGATTGTCTATGTAGAAAACACCAAAAGAATCTAGTTCTAAAAGGCTAGTAGAACTAATAAAAGAGCTTAACAAAGTTGTAGGATACAAAGTCAATATATCAACTCAACTGTGCTTCTATATACTAAAACTGAACAATTAGAAATTGAAATAAAATGCCAGCATCATTTACAATAGCATCAAAAAACATAAAACACTTATAGATTAACTCTAACAAAATATATGCAAGATTTGTATGCTGAAAATATAAAACATTGATGAAAATCAAAGAACACTTAAATAGTGATATAGCATGTTCATGGATTGGGCTATTTATTTATTTTTTTTCTTGTGTTATTATTATTATTTTAATTTATTTTAATTGTTGCTCTTGTACAGTTTTCTGTCTTTTGCTCCCATTCCAGCCCACCGCCCCAGCCCTCCCCACCCCCCCTCCCATTTCCACCCTGCTAGTTTTTGTCCATGTGTCCTTTATACTTCTTGCTCCAAACCCTTCCCCTTCCCCCTGAAATCCCCTCCCCTCTCCCCTCTGATGACTATCAACCCCTTCTCAATTTCAGTGTCTTTGGTTATATTGTGCTTCCTTGTTTGTTTTCTTTTATTAGGTTCCTGTTAAAGGTGAGATCATATGATATTTGTCTTTCACTGCCTGGCTTACTTCACTTAGCATAATGCTCTCCAGTTCCACCCATGCTGTCACGAAGGGTAGAAGCTTCTTCTTTCTGCTGCATAGAATTCCATTGTGTAAATGTACCAAAGTTTCTTGATCCATTCATTTACTGATGGGCACCTAGGTTGCTTCCAACACTTGAATATTGTAAATTGTGCTGCTATGAACATTGGGGTGCATAGATTCTTTTGGATTAGTGTTTCAGGGTTCTTAGGATATAATCCTAGCAGTGGAATTGCTGGGTCAAAAGGTAGATCCATTTTTAGTTTTCTTAGAAAATTCCATACTGCTTTCCATAGTGGTTGTAGCAGTCTGCAGTTCCACCAACAGTGCACTAGGGTCCCCTTTTCTCCACAACCTCTCCAACACTTGTTGTTTGTTGCTTTATTTATGATGGCCATTCTGACAGGTGTGAAGTGGTATCTCATTGTGGTTTTAATTTGCATCTCTCTGATAGCAAGCAATATTGAGCATCTTTTCATGTGTCCCTGGATCCTCTGTATGTCCTCCTTGGAGAAGTGTCTGTTCAAGTCCTTTGCCCATTTTTTAATTGGGTTGCTTGTCTTCTTAGAGTGGAGTCATATAAGTTCTTTATATATTTTGGAGATTAAACCCTTGTCTGAGGTATCATTGGTGAATATATTTTCCCATACAGTTGGTTCTCTTTTTATTTTAATACCATTTTCTTTAGCCATGCAGAAGCTTTTTATTTCGATGAAATCCCATTTATTTATTCTTTCCTTTATGTCGCTTGCTTTAGGGGACATATCAGTAAAAATGTTGCTGCGTGAAATGTCTGAGATTTTCCTGCCTATGTTCTCCTCTAGGACTTTAATGGTGTCACGACTTGTACTTAAATCTTTTATCCACCTTGGATTTATTTTTGTGTATGGTGTAAGCTGGTGCTCAAGTTTCATTTTTTTGCACGTAGCTGTTCAGTTCTCCCAACACCACTTGTTGAAGAGGCTACTTTTACTCCATTTTATGTTGCCGCCTCCTTTGTCAAATTTTAATTGACCATAGAGAATTGGGTTTATTTCTGGGCTCTCTGTTCTATTCCACTGGTCCATGTTCCTGTTTTTGTGCCAGTACCAGGCTGTTTTGATTACAGTGGCCTTGTAATACAGTTTGGTGTCAGGTATTGTGATCCCTCCTACTTTGCTCTTCTTTCTCAAAATTGCTGCAGCTATTTGAGGTCGTTTATGATTCCATATAAATTTTTGAAGTGTTTGTTCTATGTCTGTGAAATATGCCATTAGTAATTTGATGGGTATTGCATTGAATCTGTAAATTGCTTTGGGTAGTATGGACATTTTAATGATGTTAATTCTTCCAGTCCATGAACACGGTATACGTTTCCATTTGTTTGTGTCTTCCTTGATTTCTTTCTTCAGTGTTGTGTAGTTTTCTGAGTATAGATCCTTTACTTCCTTGGTTAGGTTTATTCCTAGGTATTTTATTTTTCTTTTTGCTATATCAAATGGGATTTTTTCCTTGACTTCTGCTTCTGCTCTTTCGTTGTTGGTACACAAAAATGCCTTTGATTTCTGGATATTGACTTTGTATCCTGCTGTTTGGCCAAATTCATTTATTAGGTCAAGCAGCTTTTTGGCCGAGTCTATAGGATTTTCTATGTACACTATCATGTCATCTGCAAACAATGATAGCTTTGTTTCCTCCTTTCCAATTTGGATGCGTTTTATTTCCTTTTCTTGTCTAATTGCTGTGGCTAAGACTTCCAATATGATATAGAATAGAAGTGGTGAAAGTGGACAACCTTGTCTTGTTCCTGATCTTAGTGGAAAAGATTTTAGTTTTTGCCCATTGAGTATGATGTTGGCTGTAGGTCTCTCATATATGGCCTTGATTATGTTGAGGAATGCTCCCTCTATTCCCACTTTGCTGAGTGTTTTTATCATAAGTGGGTGCTGTACCTTATCAAATGCTTTTTCTGCCTCTATTGATATGATCATGTGATTTTTGTCTTTGCTTTTGTTTATGTGATGTATTACGTTTACTGATTTGCGAATGTTGAACCAACCTTGCATCCCTGGGATGAATCCCACTTGGTCATGGTGTATGATCTTTTTAATGTATTGTTGGATGCGGTTTGCCAATATTTTGTTGAGGATTTTGGCATCTATGTTCATCAGTGATATTGGCCTAAAGTTTTCTTTCTTTGTTGTGTCTTTATCTGGTTTGGGGATTAGGATGATGCTGGCTTCATAAAAAGAGTTTGGGAGTTTTCCATCTTCTTGGATTTTTTGGAATAGTCTATGAATGATAGGGGTTAGCTCTTCCTTAAATGCTTTGTAAAATTCTCCTGTGAAACCATCTGGTCCCAGGCTTTTGTGTGTTGGGAGTTTTTTGATTACAGCTTCTATTTCATCTGCTGTTATTGGTCTGTTCAGGCTTTCTGCTTCTTCCTCAA
>PVKU01001465.1:196035-260539 GCA_004027475.1 Anoura caudifer
TGGGAGATTATATTTTTCTAGAAACTTGTCCATTTCACCTAGGTTTTCAAATTTCTTGGCATATAGTTCTTCATAGTAATTTCTTACAATCCTTTGTATTTCTGTGGTGTCAGTTGTAATCTCTCCTCTTTCATTTCTGATTGTGTTTATTTGGGTCCTCTCTCTTTTTTTCTTGATGAGCCTGCTTAAAGGCTTGTCAGTTTTGTTTATCTTTTCACAGAACCAGTTCCTGGATTCATTGATCCTTAGAATTTTGCTTTTAGTCTCTATGTCATTTAATTCTGCTCTGATCTTGGTTATTTCCTTCCTTCTACTTGCTCTGGGCTGTCTTTGTTGTTGTTCCTCAAGTTCTTGAAAGCATAGGGTTAAGTTGTTTGTTTGAAATGTTTCTATCTTTTTTAGGTAGGCCTGTATCACTATGAACTTCCCTCTGAGGACTGCCTTTGCTGTGTCCCATAAGTTTGGGTAATTGTGAGTTCATTTTCATTTGTTTCCAGAAACTTTTTGATTTCTTCCCTAATTTCATTCTTGACCCATTCATTATTTAATAACATGTTATTCAATCTCCATGATTTTGAGGATTTTGGTTTTTTCCCCTTGGGGTTGGTTTCTAGTTTCAGTCCCTTGTGGTCAGAGAAAATGCTTGGTATGATTTCAATTTTCTTGAATTTGTTGAGGCTTGTTTTGTGTCCTATCATGTGGTCTATCTTTGAAAATGTTCCATGTGCATTAGAAAAGAATGTGTATTTAGTTTCTTTGGGATGAAGGGTTCTATATATATATCAGTTAAGCCCATTTCATCCAGAATGTTGTTCAAAGCCACAATATCTTTGTTGATTTTTTGTTTGGAAGATCTGTCCATTTTTGACAATGGGGTGTTAAAATCCCCTACTATAATTGTATTGCTGTCAGTATCTTTCTTGAAGTCCTCTAAGATATTTTTTATGTATTTAGGTGCTCCTATGTTGGGTGCATATATATTTACAATGCTTATGTCTTCTTGCTGGATTCTTCCCTTGAGTATTATGAAGTGACCTTCTGGGTCTCTCTTTATGGCTCGTCTTTTGAAGTCTATTTTGTCTGATATGAGTATTGCTACCCCAGCTTTTTTTCCCTGTCCATTTGCTTGGAAAATTTGTTTCCAGCCCTTCACTTTGAGTCTATGTAGGTCTTTTGTCCTGAAGTGGGTCTCTTGTAGGCAGCATATGTGTGGGTCATGCTTTCTTATCCATTCAGCTATTCTATGCCTTTTGATTGGAGCATTTAATCCATTTACATTTAAGGTTATTATTGATAGGTACTGATTCATTGCCATTTTCATACCTATGTTCCTCTCTCTCTCTCTCCCTTTTCCTTCCTTTCCTTAAAACAGTCCCTTCAGCATCTCTTGTAGAACTGGTTTGGTAGAGGTGTATTCTTTGAGACTTCTTTTGTCTGGGAAGCTCCTTATTTGGCCTTCTATCTTGATTGAAAGCCTTGCTGGGTAAAGTAGTCTTGGTTGCAGGCCTTTGGTTCCCATTATTTGGAATATTTCTTGCCATTCTCTTCTAGCTTGGAGCGTTTCCATTGAGAAGTCAGCTGCTAGCCTTATTGGGGCTCCCTTGTACGTTACTTCCTTTTTCTCCCTTGCTGCCTTTAAGATTCTCTCCATCTTGGAATTTTGCCTTTTTAATTATGATGTGTCTTGAAGTGGGCCTCTTTGGGTTCCTCTTGATTGGGACTCTGTGTTTCCTGGATTTATGTGACTTTTTATCTCATCAAATTAGGGAAGTTTTCCATCATTACTTTTTCAAATAGGTTTTCTATCCCTTGCTCTTCTTCTTCTCCTTCTGGTATCCCTATTATACGGATATTATTACATTTCATGTTGTCTTGCATTTCTCTTAATCCCTCTTCATTCTTTTTGAGCCTCTTTTCCTTTTCTTGCTCTTTCTGGGTGTTTTTTTTTTTGTACTTGGTCCTCCAACTCACTAATCTGATCTTCTGCTTCATCAATTCTGCTTTTCATTCCTTCCACTGTGTTCTTCAGTTCAGAAATTGTACTCTTTATTTCCTCTTGGCCCTTGTTGATAGTTTCTATTTCCTTTTTCATGTTGATATAGTTTGCAGTGAGTCCATCGTAGCTTCCCTGTAGTTTCTGGTAGCTCATTGAGAGCTCATGGAGCTTCCTGACAACCATTGTTTTGAACTCAAAATCTGACAGTTGAGCTGCCTCTGTTTCATTTAGCATTCTTTCTGGGGCTTCCTCCTTTCCTTTCATTTTGGGATTATTTCTTTGTCTTCCCATTGTTTTTGAGGTTCTTCTTATTAGCCTTAGCTTCTTAAATTGGTGTGTTCTGGCTCCCTGGATTTATGGTGTGAACTTCTGTGGTAGAATACCTGTGAGATTCAGTGGTGCTGTCTGCTTCAGGTATCCTGGTGTTCACAGGTTCCACTGTCTTATCTGTTGAAATGCCCCCTCCTTGGGACCAACTCTGTTTTTTTCACAGTTCCAGGGTTGGGTTTTTTGTTGTTGTTTTGTTTTGTTTTTGTCTTACTCCTGGGTATTTAAAAAGAGAAAAGAGGAAAAAAATGGAAAGAGAAGAAAGAAGAGAAGAAAGAAAAAGAAAAGAAAAAAGAGGAAGGAAGAAGAGATAAAATTGGAAAGAAAGGAAGAAGGAATAAGGCAAGAAAGAAGATATGAGAAGCAAAGGGTATTGAGGGGTAAAAAAAGATAAAAATAATGAAAAAATAATAGAAAAAAATAAAATTTAAAAAGAGAAAAAAAGAAAAAAAGCAACAAGAAAAAAGAAAAAAAGAAAAATAAAAAAAAACCAACAACTCTTGCTGTTTTCAATCTTGCTGAGCTGGTGTTTCTGGTCTTGCTGGCTGCAATGGCCTAGGGGTGACAGTATCACTTTTCTCCCTGTTCAGCGCTCAGCTGTCTTTGCGCTACTATCCTCAGAGCTAGCTCTGGGCCTCTCCACCCAGGGCCTCAGGTGTACGTTCTGAGGAAGTGTGTGCCTATCCCAGTTGCACACAGGTGCCTATGATCTCGCAGCCACCTGCAGTCACACACGGGCGCCAATCCTCGTGCAGTCACCCCCGATGGCGGGCTCAGACAGTCGTGCGAGTTCAGGTGAGCAGCCGTCCCACGGGCTCCCCTGCGAGCTCAGGCGCGAGGCTGTCCCAACGGCACCGGGAGCCAAAGGTGCCATGGGCGCTGGGCTCCTGCATACTCAGGCTTGCAGCCTTCCTGCAGGTGCCGGGAGCCAAAGGTCCTGCGAGCTCAGGTGTGTGGTTGTCCCAATGGCGCCGGCTGCCAACAATCAGGCGAGCTCCGGTGTGCAGTCCTCCCCGGGATATGTGTGGGTGTTCACACCCCCAGCTTGTCTGCCACTGAGACCCCAACTCCTCTCTGTGAGATTTCAAGCAACTGGGTTTATCCCAGTGTGGCTAAAACTTTGTTTGGCTGGGGAGGGATCCCTAATCTTGTGGTGAGCCTGGCGAGCGCTGGCCCAAGCCTCAGTCCCAGCCCTGGTGTCTGAGCTGCCCCTTGGGCTCTTACTGTTCTGAAGTACTCTCCTTACTGTCTGATTTTTCAATGTCCACTACAATTTTTGATCTCCTGTTTTCAAATATGCTGTGTTTCTGATGGCTGTTTGCTCTGTTCCGATGTAAATTGGCCAGGATTTTCTCCCGTGTGTAGGGGGAAGTAAAATATTCTCCTTCCTACTGCGCCACCATCTTCCGGATTGGGCTATTTAAAACTAAGATATAAGTTCTCCCAAGATTGGTCTATAGATTAAATGTAATCTCAATCAAAATTCCAGCAGGTGCGTGCACGGGCATGTGTGTGTTTGCAAATTGCCAAGAAGCTTTTGAAATTCACAGAAATAGGAAGGACCTAGAATAGATAAAACAACTTGGACAAGAATAACAACCCATACCTTATACCACATACATTTATTTTAAATGAATCTCAGACCTAAATGTATAACCTAAAATTTAAAACTTCAAAAGAAAAGACAGAAGAAAACCTTTGTGACTTTGAATTAGACAAAAATTCTATAGGACATAAAATGCACAAACCATAAAAGAAAAAAATTATAAACTGGTCATCAAAATTTAAAGTATCTGCCCTGTGAAAGATACCATTAAGAATACATATGTCCCCGAGCTGGGTAAGGTTGCACCTGGTTTGCGATGCTGGTCTCATATCAGACAGGAACGAAGTAACTCCTTGTTTATGCCAGCTTGGCTTTGGTCTGTGCTCATGCCTGATTCATACCCTAGACACATGGAAAACAGAAGAGGAAAGTAAAGAATGTATAAATAATGCAGACTTAAAAAAATTTTCAAAATATATATCTGACAAAGATTTATATCCAGAATATTGTTTAAATTATCACACTTTAGTAAGAAGAAGACAATAACATGGACCAAATATTAGGCTCAGCATTATATCAGAAGATATTCAGAGGGCAAATGAGGACATGAACGCTCAACATCCTTAGTCACTAGGAAATTAAATTACAACCTTAATGAAATAATATGTACAATTATTAAAGTAGCTTTTTAAAACTAACAATAACAATAACAAGTGTTGGTGAGGTTGAAAAACTGAAACTCTGATACATTGCTGGTAGGGATGTAATGTGGTATATCCCTTGGGAAAAACTATTTTGCAGTTTCTGATAACATTAAATGTAACACTCACCATAAACCTAGCAATCCCATTACTGGGTACGTATCTATGAGAAATGAAAACATGCCACACAAAGACTTCTACACAAATATTTACAGCAGCTTTACTCAGTCTCCCAGAACTGGGAACAGCCTAAACCAGTGAGTGTCTAAGTGAATTTTGGTTTAGCTAAACAATTGAATCTTACTTAGCCATAAAAATGGAATGAACTATTGATACATTTGACAACTTTGAATGAATCTCAAAAGCATTATGAGAAGTAACAGAAGCCAGCAGACACAGGAGGCTACATGGTATATGATTCCATGGTGTGGCATTCTGTAAAAGGCATAACTATGAGACTAGAAATCAGATTAGTGCTTGCCTAGGGGCTGGTGGGGGAGGGAATTGATTATAATGGAGCAAGAGGGAATTGTTTAGCATGATTGAAATATTCTGTACATTGATTTTAGTAGCAGTTATGAAACTGTATACATTTTGTCGACTCATAGTAATACACATCTAGAAAGGGTGAATTGAAAATTTTACTCTCTGTAAATTTAACCTCAACTAACCTAAATTTTAAAAACTATATTATAAAAGATAATATAACATTAAAAGACCAGTAATTAAAGCCAAATAAAACAAAACTGTACAGTGGAGAATTTTCATTTTTCTGTATTTAGTTTAAAATAGCAACTTATCTTTGACTACAAGCCCTTCAGTGCACACAAACACATCTTTTTACAATGAATCACTACATGCACCAGTTAGAACTTGCTGATTCCTGCTCTGCTACCGAACTTACATACCAGCCTGCATCTGTACCCACCCTCTCCTTCCTTCCCTGCACAGTGAGAATGTGTTCTGTCTCCTGTCTAGAGCTGACCTCACCAACTGTACTCTCAATCCCAGTCCCTTCTGCCATCTCAGGAACCTCAGCTATCCTTCTGGGGGTTTTTTATGTTCAATTTCTCCCTCTTTACTGGACTCTAAATAGTATTTGAATGGGCTCAATTTTTTCCCGTATTTAAAACCAAAATATTACCCTTTGGCCTAATCTACCCCACTAGCTACTGCTCACTTTCCTCTCCTTTAAGCTGAACTACTCCAAGAAGTTGCTTTCACTCACTGTCTCCAATCTCTTCCCCCATCCCTCCTCAACACACTCCAGTCTGGCTTTGCCGCATCACACTCAAGTGCTGTTACAGGTACTGATGACCTCAGTGTTGATAGATGTAATGGGCATATTTCAGTCCTCATCTTTCTTGACTTTTCAGCAGCATTCAGTGTTATTAACCACCCTGTTCATTGAAATATTCTCCTCTCTTGTTTCCCTCCCATCTCATGCTGCCGGTTGGCCCCCTAGGCCAGGTCCCCCTCCTTTATGTTGGCATTTCTCAAGGCACTGTCCTAGCATCTCCTCTTCTTTTACTCCGTACTTTTTCCTATGATCTCATCAACCCCCTCGCTTCAGTTGCCATCCAAACACTAATTACACATACTCACTTTCTAGCCCATGTTTTTTCTCTGAATGCCATATTCATTGATCACATCACCTACCTCACAACTGACACCAAATTCAAAATTCCAAAAATTAAAGTCTTCTTGACCTTTCTCCAGACTTGGTCTCAGCCTCTGAATGCCCATCAGTCAATGTCCCTACAAGTCCTATAGTTGCCTGGGCTAGAAACTTTGAAGTTACCTCTGTTTCAAACCTGTTCTTATGTCCTAAATCCAGTCCACTTAGAAGTTCTGTTTTCTCTGTCTTGAAAACATGTCCTGAACTGAGCTACTTCACCATGCCTCTGCTGTTGCTACCCTTGTCCAAACCTCAATCATTTTCTTCCCACCAGTAAAATGGTGTCATAATAGGTTTCCCTGAACCCACTTTGCTCCCCTCGGAGCCATTTTCTGTGCAGCCAGAGTATTTCTTTTTTTAAGTGTAAATTTTATCATTTCATTCTCTTCTTGAAACTCTTCAGAAACTTCTAACTTCCCATTGTTTTAGGGAAAAAAACAGAACTCTTTATATGGCCTATAAGTGTCTGGCTGATTGGATCCTTTTCTGTGTTTTCAGCCATATTTTGCATTCTTTCCCCCTTTGCTCCTTCAGCAAGATTGGCCTTTCAGTGCCTTAAATGATTTATGCTGTCTCATCGTGGGGCCTTTGCACATGCAATTGCTTCTAATTTCTGAGTAGGATAACTCGTGTGTGCACAGGGGCACACACACACACCTTGTTTTGTTTGTTCTACACATCCTTCAAACCTCAGTTTAAATTGTTTTTCCTCAAAGACGTCTTCTCCAGTCTGCAGCCTTAACTATATCACGACTACACAACACATTATTATGTTTTCTGTACTTTTTCTTCATAGCACTTATCTCTGTTTATAATCATGTCCCTGCGGTATTGTTTGTTATCTGTGTCCCCCACTATGCTAAAAGGCCTGAGTCTGCTCTAAGTGATTGCCACAGCACCTTTATTTGTGTCATTTTCTGGCACATAATCAAAGAAGAGCAGGGAATATTAACACAGAAGATTATACATGTTACATTAAAACACCACAGGGAAAGACTTGAGAGCTATTTGACTGGCTCATGAGTATGTAATCACACAACTGAAGATACTAAGCTATAGAAATCCATCTCAACAGGCAGGTGGTACCTTAAGCAAATGATGCCCTAGTTTGGTGCCCATTTTACTAAATGGGAAAAGGTTCCTGCAGCCACCTGGGGCACCAGCCAAGGCAGCCTTCACTCATGCTCTTTAGGGTCCTCAAGTCACTGTTTTTTCCACCCACTGCTCCTGTTGGGGAATAACACCCTCCTTCCAGGTTGAAACAGCTGGGAAAGCTGGAGGCTGTGCTAGATTTGACCCTCAGGCCCTTAAGCCATTTTCAAAGCAGAAGGTAGGAATTCACTTTCCATCCTTGGGGCTTTGCTTTATATTGGGACTTATTTGGAAATTATTACCTAATGGGATTTTATTTGCTATTCTTTATAAAGTTAAATATTCAAGACAAAATATAGTTGTAATATAAAACCAAACATTGTTTTCTTTTTAATTATATTTTATTTATTATGGTATTAGAGTTGTCCAAATTTTCCCTCTTTGTCCCCCTCCACCCAGCACCCCTCTACGCCTTTAGGCAATCCCCTCACCTTTGTACACATCCATGGGTCAGACATATTAGTTCTTTGGCTACCCCATTTCCTACACTGTACTCTACATCCCAATGCCTATTCTGTAACTACCTATTTGGACTTCTTAATCCCCTCACCTCTTCACCCATTTCCCCATACTCCCCTCCCATCCGGCAACTATAAAATCTCTCTCCATGTCTATGATTCTGTCTCTGTTCTTCTTGTTAGCTTAGTTTGTTTGTTTTTATTCAATTGTTAATAGATATATATTTTATTATTCATAGTATTGATCTCTTTTTTCTTAAATAAGTCCCTTTAATATTTCATATAATAGTGGTTTGATGATGATGAACTCCTTTAGTTTTTCTTTGTCTGGGAAGCTCTTTATCTACCTTTGGATTCTAAATGATAGTTTTGCTGGGTAGAGCAGTCTTGGCTGTAGGTCACTGCCTTTCATGACCTTGAATATTTCTTGCCAAGCCCTTCTAGCCTGCAAACTTCCTTTTGAGAAATCAGCAGAGAGTATTATGGGAACTCCCCTGTAGGTAACTAACTGCTTTTCGCTTGCAGCTTTAAGATTCTCTCTTTATCTTTAAACTTTGTCATTTAATTATGACGTGTCTAGGAGTAGGCCTCTTTGCACCCATCTTGTTTGGGACTCTCTGTGCTTCCTGGACTTGCAGATCTATTTTCTTCACCAAATTAGGGAAGTTTCCTTTCCCTATTTTTTTTTCTGGATAGATTTCCAATTTCTTGCTTTTTCTCTTCTTCTGGCACCCCTATGATGAAAATGTTGGACCTCTTGAAGTTCTCCTGGAGGCTGCTTATACAATCTCCTTTTTTTTTAGAGGGGGGGGGGACTCTTTTTTCTTCCTTTTGTTCTGCAAGATTATTTTTTGCTTCCTTATGTTCCAAATCATTGATTTGATTCTCCACTGCATCTACTCTACTGTTGTTATCCTATATATTGTTCCTTATTTCAATTAGTGTATCCTCCGTTTCTGAATAGATCCTTTTTTATGCCATTGAGGTCCTTATTAAGTTCCTTGAACATCCTTGTAACCAGTGTTTTGGACTCTGCATCTATTTAATTGCTTATCTCCATTTCATTCACTTCTTTTTCTGGAGTTTTGATCTGTCCTTTCATTTGGGCCATCTTCCTTTGCCCAGTCATTTTGGCAGCCTCCCTGTGTTTGTTTCTGTGTACTAACTAGTGCTGCTATGACTCCCTGTCTTGGTGGCATGGCCTAATGTAATAGGTGTCCTGTAGGGTTCAGTGGCACATAGCATCCCCTGTCACCCAAGCTGCATACTTGAGGTGTATCCTCATGTGGGCTGAATACACCCTCCTCTTGTAGTTGAGCTTTGACTGCTGTTGGCAGGTCAATGGGAGGGATTTAACCAGGCCAGTCAGCTGCAAGAACGGTCTGTGACCACTGCTCACCAACCTCTACCCTCTGTGGAGGATCAGCTGTGCAAGAGCAGGATGGTGGTGCTCCAACATGGTCTGTAGCTCTCCACTGGGTTCACAGGCTCTGAGGTTGCCCAGGTGATGCAACCAAGGTCAACCCCCACCTGTGTTCTGCCTGGGGTTACCTTGCATGAACTACAAAGAAATCTGCAGATGGCTACTACTTATCTGGGCATGGAAATTCCCAGGCAAAGCCAATCTAGGCCAGCTGCTGCTAGTGCTGAGCCTGGGGCCACTTAGCAAGACATACAGGGGCTAGGGGCTCACTGAGGCTGGCTGTTGCTTGTTTGAAAGAATTTACGAAGTTGTGAAGCGTGAGCCAAAACCAGCCATTCATTTGGAAAAGCCACTGATAAGAGCTTAGGTGGGCTATAATTTGGGTGGGATGAAGACTCAGGGCATCCCCAGGGTGAGGCCAATGCTGTTAGCCAGGTTCATATAGTGTCAGATATGGCACCTACCTGCTGGCTCTGTGGGGAGAGGGTTTAGGAAAGGAACAATGGCCTCTGCCCACCTTTCTGCCTGAGAGAAAGCTGTCCCCCAACTCTCACCTTGGTGCCAGATACTTCTGGCCCTTCCTGTATGCCACTATTGCCTTTCAAGCTACTACCTCAGTGCTGGAGCTCAGATGGAGTGAGTCTGAGTAAGTGTGTGCGTGGGTTCTTTAAGTGGAAATGCTTGGGACTCCAGAAGCTTTTTTTTTTTTTTTCATCAACTCAATCTCCACTGGTTTTTGCAGCCAGAAGTTATAGGGACTAATCTTCCTGGCACTAGAACCCTGGGCTGGGGGCACCTGGAATAGGGCTGGGACTCCTTGCTCTTGAGATATCCCTCCCGAATTTTCATCCACCACATGTGGGTGTGGGACCAGCTTGTTCCATGTCTCTGCCCCTTCTCCCAGTCTGGATGGATATGGTTTCTTTAATTCCATAGTTGATGGACTTCCATCAACTTGATTTTTGACAGTTCTGAGTGATGGTTGTTCAGTTGTAATTTTGATGTGTTTGTTTGAGGAGGTGAGCTGTGTTTACCTATGCTGCCATCTTGACTGGTCGTCCACATTGTGTTTTCAAACTAACAAATACAGAATTTATTTTGAAAGGGCATATATCTATACTAATAAAAGTTTCATTGACTTTCAAACTTTTATTTAAATGCAAATATAGCTAAAGGAAGAGTCATTTTTCTAACAAATAAATCTCACTTTGGAATAAAACTAATTTATTATAACTTTATTAATTTTTGCTATTGAAAAGCACTGATTGAATGCTAATAATACTATGTCAGGTACTGAGTGGGAAACCAGGGAGCTCAGAGACAAAAGAGGGCCCACAACAGACTAGCAGTGGAGATAGCAGAGCAGATGGCCAGATATGATGCTATTGACAATGCTCAGCTGCTACAATATGCAGGGCTCAAGAAGGGAGGGAGTATTTTGCAAAGGGCAGGGACACAGGAAGGGAAGACTTTATAGAGGAAGTGACTTGAAGAAAATCATCAGGATCCCCCAGTGGAAACCATATGCTCCCAAGTGGGGCAAATACTGATCTGAAGGGGGTGAAAATAAGCTTGCTCTTTTTTAGGTATATACATAATTTAAAAAATTAAAAAAATAAAATCATCAGGGTTTTCATCCTTTTAAAGTAAGCATTTTCATCACATTTAACTTTCAGCTCAAATTTTTTATTAGCGTACTCTAATAAAAGTTTAATTGAGTTCAGTTTCTCAGTATGTTTGAACAGGATTAGAACCATGAGATAAATTTCAACTACAGGTATAGTGGTTCTCTTGGGCCTAAAATTTGATAACTTCTTCCCAAAAGTATGGGACCGAATAATAAAGACCAAGATTGTAACATATAATTTGAGATAGACCATCACCATAATTATGTCTTATAATGTGACCCTCAGTCTATTTTAGAAATGAAATTAAGTCAAAAAACAAATAAATAAGTACCCTACAATATCTGAGTGAATATTGTCTTAGATGGCAAAACAGTCTTTCAGGGAGAGTTTCTTGTTAGTACTTAATTTTGGATCAATAATGCTTTATCCTTTTCATATTCAGTTTATTGCCACTGGCGTCCAAAGTGATTATATTTGTCAAAGTATTATTAAAAACATGTTTCAAATTTATGCCTTACGATGTGTAAGTTCTGTGACATGATGAACTCTGCTGATTGTTCCCTGGAAGGGTCTTCCACTGTGGACTCAAAGAAGAATAAATTTTAGGAAACCAGGCTCTACAAGGATGAAAAATAGGAGTAGATATAGAGATAGAGACAGAGATAAGAGATATAGGTAGAGAGATGTAGGAGTGTAGACCGAGAGACAGAGAGAGGAATATGGAGAGAGACAGAGAGAGAGAATGAATATGAATATGAATATGAATATGAGACAAACATGCAGGAGTCTGAACAACCTCTTAATTGAAATATGAGTGAACTCTGTCCTACACAGATTTCTCATTATAAAATGAAAAATTTCAAGAAGTTGGACCTCGCCCTGACCATCATTGCTCAGTTGGTTGGGCATCATCCTGCAAAGTGAAAAGTTGCTGGTTCAATTCCCGGTCAGGGCACAAGCCTGAGGTGCAGGTTTGGTCACTTGTTGGGGCACATAGGAGAGGCAACTGATCAATGTTTCTCTCTCACATCAATGCTTCTCTCCTTTTTCTTCCCCCATTCCTTTCTCTCTAAAAATAAATAAATATAATCTTTATAAACAAACAAAGGATTTTAGGCCTAATTTCTTGTCATTGTGGGTGAAATTGTCCCAGAGACTATGATACTGACTATCCCCTCACTATCCAGAACCTCTTCCCATGACCTGCAAAGGCCCCATGTGGCCTGGCACCTGGCAACCTCTGGAGGCTCATTCCATCCCACACTTACCCTTCCCCTCCCTGATCTCCTCCATCCCTCCCCCGAAAAGTCTTCATTACTCAAATGTCACATTATCAGAAAGACCTTCCCAGCCCACTTTCTCTAAACTACACCTTCCCACATCACCCTTATGCCCTTTGTGCTGAGTTAATTTTCTTCATAGCAGCAATGTTGTATTTAATTTCTTAAATATCCTAATTTTCTCTCTCTACTTTACAAAAGAGTTAAGGACTGTGAATTTATCTGTGGTATTTTTCATTATGTCTCTGTCACCTAGAAAAGTGCCTGGCTCATGGTAGATCCTCATTGAACAAATCAGTGAACCCTCTTCCAGGGCCTCAGTTTCCTCTCTGGCTTCTTTCATGAACCATTTATTTTTCATTTCTAGGACCTTAACTCAGATCTGCCCCAGGGTGTTTGGTATCGAGAGTCCTCAGAACCAGTCTGTTGATAGAAAGCACTTCCTGACATTTAGATTCAGTGCACACTGGACTGCTATCCACTGTGTGCTATGCCTTACGGATTTCATCTATGAGTGAGAATGACTGAGGAATTACCTGAAATGTTAAGAATTTTGCCCACAACTACTTTCTGAACTATGCCCAGAATCACTGAGATCAGTCAAAGAAAATTTGAATGGACTGAGAGTCAAGAAACTTAAATTCTAATCTTGACTCTCTTACTCCAAGAAGATGCATTATCTTTTTGTAAAAAATTATTTATTTATTCTTAGAGAGAGGGGAAAGCAGGGAGAAAAAGAAAGAGAGAAACATTGACATGTGAGAGAAACATTAATCAGTTGCCTCTTCCACACGGTCCAACAGGGGACCAAACTTGCAGCCCAGGTATGTGCCATGTTGGGGAATTGAACCAGCAACGTTTTACTTCACAAGACAACACCCAACCAACTGAGGATGTTGACCAGTTAGGATGGAGATGCATTATCTTTTTTTTTTTTTTTTAGTCCTTATTGTATCTTTTTCCATTACCATTTAGTCCCCTTATACCTCCTCCCCCCAGTAATCACCACACCTTGTCCATGTCTGAGTCCTTTTTCCTTTTTTGCTCAATCCCTTTACCCCCTAACTCCCCCCTAACAGTGGTCATCCTGCTCTCCATCTATGAGTCTGTCCCTGTTTTCCTTGTTAGTTCAGTTTGTTGTTTAGATTCCACATATGAGTGAAATCATATATTTGACTCTCTCTGACTGGTTTATTTCACTTAGCATAATGTTCCCAGGTCCATCCATACTGTCTGTCCCAAAGGGTAAAATTTTCTTCTTTCTTACAGCTGGATAGTATTTCATCATGTAAATGTCCCACTGTTGTTTTATCCACTCATCTACTGATGGACACTTCGGCTATTTCCATATCTTGGTGATTGTAAATAATGCTGCAATGAATATAGGGGTGCATATATTCTTTCAAATTAGTGTTTTGGGTTCCTTCAGATATATTCACAGAAGTGGGATTGCTGGGTCAAAAGGCACATCTACTTTTAATTCTATGAGGTATCTCCACTGCTTTCCACAGTGACTGCACCAGTCTGCACTCCCACTAACAGTGCAGAAGGCTTCCCCTTTCTCCATGTCCTCACCAGCACTTGTTGTTTGTTGATTTATTAATGATAGCCCTTGTGACAGGTGTGAGATGATATCTCATTGTGGCTTTAATTTGTATTTCTCTGATGATTAGTGAAATTGAGCATCTTTTCATATGTCTATTGGCCATCTGTACGTCCTCTTTGGAGAAGTGTCTGTTTGGGTCCTTTGCCCATTTGTTAATCAGGTTGTTTGGGGGGTTTTTTGGTGTTCAGTTTTGTAAGTTCTTTATAAATTTTAGATATTAACCCCTTATCAGATGTATCTGCAAATATGTTCTCCCATTCTGTGGGTTGTCTTTTTATTTTGTTGATGATTTCCTTTGCTGTGCAAAAACTTTTTTTTTTTTATATGATGCTTAACCAACTGAGCCACATGGGTTGGGGCAGAGATGCATTAACTTAAAATTGTCACTCCACATAAATCTTCTAATCTTAGCTCTATGACCATGGGAAAATGATACCGTCTTTGTGTCTCAGTTACTCATCTGTTATGTGATGATAATGATCATACCCACTCAAAGTGCTCTTGTGAGGATGGAGGTAATTCATGCTATGCACTGAACAATTATTTCCCTATAATTCCTTGATATAATTTTTATTGCTGCTGATGAACCTACTCAGTTATATAGATATTTTGTCATGTTTCTCTACTAGAATATAGGAGTAAATCATGTTTTTTAAAATTTATTTTTATTGTTGTTCATGTACAGTCGTTTCCATTTTCATTCCACCATGCCCCCGTCCCACCCATCCCCGCCTCCCACCCTTGAACCTACCCCCTTTGGCTTTGTCCCTGTGTCCTCTTTTAAAAAATATATTTTATTGATTATGCTATTACAGTTGTCCCATTTCCTCCCCTTTATTCCCCTCCCCCCTGCACATCCCCTCCCACCATGATTCTCCCCCTTATTCCATGTCCATGGGTCATACATGTAAGTTCCTTGGCTTCTATATTTCTACACTATTCTTAACCTGCCCCTGTCTATTTTGTAGACTATTTGTGCTTTTTATTCACTGTACCTTTTCCCCCATTTTCCCCTGTCCCTCTCCCCACTGATAACCCTCCATATGATCTTTACTTCTGTGATTCTGTTCCTGTTCGAGTTGTTCGCTTAGTTTGTTTTGTTTTTGTCTTTTCTAAGATCAGTTGTCGATAGTTGTAAGTTTGTTGTCATTATACTGTTCGTAGTTTTCATCTTCTTTTTCTTAGATAAGTCCCTTTCACATTTCATTTAATAAGGGCTTGGTGATAATTTCTTTAACTTGACCTTATCTGGGAAGCACTTTATCTGCCCTTCCATTCTAAATGATAGCTTTGCTGGATAGAGTAATCTTGGATGTAGGTCCTTGCCTTTCATGACTGCAAATACTTCTTTTAGCCTCTTCTTGCCTGTAAGGTTTCTTTGGAGAAATCAGCTGATAGTCTTATGGGCACTCCTTTGTAGGTAACTGTCTCCTTTCCTCTTGCTGCTTTTAAGATTCTCTCCTTATCTTTAACCTTGGGTAGTGTAATTATGATGTGCTTTGGTGTGTGCTTCCTTAGGTCCAACTCCTTTGGGACTTTCTGAGCTTCCTGGACTTCCTGGAAGTCTATTTCCTTTGCTAGATTGGGGAAGTTCTCCTTCATTATGTTTTCAAATAAGTTTTCAATTTCTTGCTCTTCTTCTTCTGGCACCCCATGATTTGGATCATTTCCAAATGTTGGAACATTTTTAAATGTTGGAACATTTAAAGTTGTCTTAGAGGTTCCTAAGCCTCTCTTCCTTTTTTTTTTTTTTTTTTTTTTTTTTTTTTTTTTTTTTTTTTTTTTTTTTTTTTTTTTTTTTTTTTTTTTTTTTTTTTTTTTTTTTTTTTTTTTTTTTTTTTTTTTTTTTTTTTTTTTTTTTTTTGAATTCTTGTTCCTTCCTTCTCTTCTGGTTGAATGTTTATTTCTTCCTTGTGCTCCAAACCATTGATTTGAGTCCTGATTTTCTTCCCATCACCATTGGTTCCCTGTGCATTTTCCTTTATTTCACTTTTCATAGCCCTCACTTTTTTCTCTGTCTTGTGACCATACTCAACCAATTCTGTGAGCATCCTAGTTACCAGTGTTTTGAACTGTGCATCTGATAGGTTGGCTATCTCTTTGTTGCTTAGTTGTATTTTTTTCTGGAGCTTTGATGTCTTCTTTCATTTGGGCCTTTTTTTGTCTCAGCTCACCTGTTACATGGAAAGGGGCAGAGCCTTAGGTATTTGCAGGTCAGGGCAACCCACATGGTTGAGCTGTGGCACTAAATGTGGGGGAAGGGTCCAAGAGGGAACAGTGCTACTTACTTAGCTCTTGGCTGGCTTTCAGTCACTTCCTCTACTACCCACAAGCAAATTGGGCCCTTCTGGTATTAATTCCCAAGTGGGTGGTTTTGTGTACATTTCAGTGGGTCCCTCCAACAAACTCTACCACAGGAGAGTAGACACAGACAACAGTATGGTGATTACCAGAGGGAAAGAGGGAGGGAGGGCTATAGAAGAGGGTAATAGGGAGATAAATGGTGATGGAAGGAGACTTGACTTGGGGTGGTGAACACATAATGCAATATACAGATAATGTATTATAGAATTGCACACTTGAATCCCATGTAATTTAATTAACCAATGTGACCCCAATAAATTCAATAAAAACTTTTTAAAAGTTATATCTAAACAAATTAAAGTCACTTGCTGACTTTACACTTCCAAGTGGCAAAATAAAATTGTTTCACTTAATTAATGAACAACAGAAAAATGCCCTTTTTTAACTCTATTTTCATAATAAATGTCATAGCTGAATTAAAAACAGACATTTTCTACTGGCATATAGCAAATTATTTCACAACACATAGTTGGTTCTGAGATCTAATTGATCTGCCTCTGGACTTTTAACTTTATTTTTATAGTTAATATTTGTATTATTTTTTATATATGGGCTCTAAGATTGTGTAGTATTAATCAGCTGTTTCAGAGTGGTGTTTTTTTTATACAGTTGATATAAGACTATATACCTAAATGGATAAATAAAACCAAAACTATAAATTTCCAGAATAGAATGTTCATGAAACGCTTTCAAATTGGAGTTGTTTACTATGTATCTTACTGTCCACTTCCTTAACTATAACAGAAAAATTCTCCCTAAGTGAGAAAAATTTGCTGAAACTTCCAAGATATTGAGACATTTAGAGATAAAGTAGCAGCCTCAGTCATTAAAGAGAACTGATGCATAAAGTTTATATTTTATTTAAAATAAAATTATAAATTTAAATAAAATTTTTGTAAATATATGTGTGTATGTTTACATGCCTTAATAGACCCAAGTTATAAGTAATACATACTCAATGTAAAAATTCTAAAATACACAAACATAAAGAAGAAAACAATATGTATATGTGTGTGCCCATATCTGAGTGCATGAGATGTATACCAGGAGTAAAAGACACATTTTGCTTGAACGACGTTGATGAAGTCTTTATCCCCTATATGACTTCACAAGGCACTTACAGATGTTATATCCATCATGAAGATGTAAACTGTAAGCTCTTGTTCTCTTTTCCACCTATTCTCCAGTATGCCTGCCAGGTGGGATTCTGTGCATCTCTCTGTGGAATTTTGATGTGGACATTCCATTTTAATACCTTAATACTTCTTTCAGGTACTTTCTAGTTGTTTTTATTTTGAATTCTCCATTTTTTCTTTCAAATGCTTGACATGTCAACAAAACCTGTTTTCCATTTGCTGAATTTATCATTTCAACATCTGTAAACAGTGTACTAAAAATACACAAACATAAGATTGTTAGTAAACATCCTAAAATCTTAAAAGTGGACAAGATGAATTGAGTTGAAATTTTTAGTTATTACTGAGGAGTTTGTTTGATTACTTGTTTTTTAGGGGGCAGGAGGTAAGTTATTGAATGAACTTAGAAACTAGCCTTTGGGTAAACTTCTAATTTATTTTATTTGCTTACAAATCTGTGGGCTAAAGAGAGTTCAGAAAGACCAGTTTGTCTTAGCTTTATCCCCCAAGGCTTGGGAATAGAGATGTTGAGATTTCTCTTTCTATGTCATTCCTTGACCTTGCTGCCGCTAGAGACTGGAAATTCAGATCCATCCCGGGGCTTTAATTCTCAGTCCTTGAATATCATCAAGCACTTCTTTTTTTTTTTTTTATTTTAATTGTTGTTCAAGTACAGTTTTCTGCCTTTTATTCCATCCCAGCCCACCCCCCAGCCCTCCCCAGCTCCCTCCTGTTTCCATCTCCCCAACTTGTTTTTGTCCATGTGTCCTTTATACTTGTTCCTGCAACCCCTTCCCCTGAAGTTTCATTAAGCACTTCTTAGTGCTGTGAAAGAAGATGGTGCCGGCTCAGAGGAGCTATGTATGGAGGAGTGACACCTGCTTTCGAAAAAAATTAAAGATTAAGACAAAATGGGCAATAAAAACCAGGAGGGTAAAGGACATAATAAAAGAAAGATTAGTTAATTCACCAAATATCTGTCTGTATAGATTAAGCTTCTTAAATAAAATGCACAAAAGTCACTGCTCCAAGAATTATCCATACATGATAATCAAAGCCAATTTAAGGACTCTCAGAAATGTTACCTATGTTACAGAATATTTAACTCTCAGAAATGTTATCCACGATACATGGATATTTAGGTAACATCTTTACCAACTCCTGATATTTAGGTAAAGATGTGGGAATTGCTGAGAAAATTCAAAACTTTTTTATGTTAAAGAATCCTGGTGCAGGACATCCTAGTGCTGATGAAGTTAATGTCCCCAAACAGAACAAGGACCGTTTGTGTCATTCACTGGGCTGTGAGATGGCGATTATCGTTGTATTCAGTGAAACGCTGGGGAAATTTCTACTTGTTTTTACTTTTACACCTATCAAAAAATGGTAGTTTGACAGACCCTTCTTTTTGGCACAACATAATGGAGAATTATCCCCAAATAATATGTAAGTCCAAATTCACAGTATGTATTCAGCTCCTAACAAAGGCTCACCAAAATAAAATTCAAGATGCCTCACACGGGCACCCGTTTCCTCCTCAGGCTGCCCTCGTGCACAGGAGCCCTTCCCACCGGCACTCCCAGGCTCTCTGGGAGAAGTGCTGCTTCCCTGCCCACCTTTACATCCAGACAGGAAAGGCAGTCATCCCCAAGACAACCCTGCCCTGCTGCTGGCCTACAAGCAGCCTGCCCTAGTGCGAGCCACCCACCTCTGAGGAGCGAAGCTCCATGAGGACTCAGGATGGGATATTTTATACTCTGTATCTCAAAGTAGTCTTCATTCTCACAGCCCAGTTTTCCTAGTGGCTTTCTCTGTGTTTATTATTAACTGAGCATACCGATGATGGCTTTTGCCACAGCCTCAAAAATTTGTCATCATTAATGTCAAGGTAGCTTTTGCCTGACGTATAAAGTCTTCAACTTACTAAAAACCAGACTTCTCCTTGTTCATAAGCCCACCTCCTACTATTAGTGCTTTTCAACTGCTTTCCTCATCAATGTGCTTTCCAGATCAGTCAACTAGTAGGTGCTGGGCAGTACACAGTGCAGAATATTGACTTTTCTAGTTCATCTGAAACCCCTAATTGAAATTTGCACACTTCCCCTTCTTCCTACATCTCCCTCTTTCTTGTTGTCATTATGTATAAGTTTGGAGGAAGAGAGCAACCACAAAGAAATGAAAATTGCTCATTATTGGACAAATGCAAATAAAAATGAGATGTGATTTTTTCCCAGTCTTACTGATAAGAATGAGAAGGATGACAATAGCCTGTGCTGGTGAGCTCTTACACTGCAGGCAGAGCGGACAGGGCCAGTTGGGGGTAGTAGGCAGGGGAGCATGGTCCTAAGATCTGAGCAAATCCCATGTATGATTTTTAGCTTATACCCCTTGCTGGTCAGCTTTGAAAACCATACAAACTTCTTAAATGGCTTTGGTTTTCAGCTCAGGAATTTAACTTCTACAAATTTGTCCATAAGAACACAAAGATGTACGTATGAAGATATTTATCATACCACTTAGAATACAGAATTGGATTATGATATATTCGTTCAGTGGAATATAATGCAGCAAATGTCAATGTCAATGAAAACCTATATATATGATATTGACTTGTGAACATTTCCAAACTATATATTTTGTTACTTTTATAACAAGAAAGCATTTATATGTATGCATATATGCTTACAAACAAGCCTGAAAGAATAAACATAAAAATTTCACAGTATTATCTTGTTTCTAGAATTGGAGTATCTTTTTTTATCCTGTATTTTCTAAACTTTTTGCATGTATAATGCAAAATTTTATTATCAGACAAAATAAAAATATTTAAAAATCTGTTAAAGATACAATAAGTTAACTCATATTTGGTTATATACTGAGTTATAATCAAATCATTCAGCAAACATGTAGTAATAATTGTAATAGAAATAAATGCCATTTATTAAACACATACCAATAGGCATTGCATTACATTTATATATATATAGTCTATTAAAACATTCCACAGTAACTTCATGAGGCAAATAAGATTCAGCTGGCAAGATGAGATGCGGAGTCAGAATTTGAATTCTGTTTTGTCTGTCTTCAGAGCTACTCTTTTCTGGCCTTTGAGCCACAAAGATGTGAGGTTTACAGTGATGACTTAACCTGAATCCTGCTTCTAAAGAGTTTGCAGGGCAAATGGAAGCAATGTTCTACATTGGCTTGATTTTTCTGTCTTGTTCATTATCTGAAACTAAGGTCTATATGGAACTCTGGATTTCCTTCACCACTGTTCATTCACTCTGACGATGCCATATAGAAAGGGTCTTTGGAATGTCTGATAAGAGACAAGGAAAGGACTTGCAGGGAAATGTATTCCCCTTTCCATCCTAAGGGACTGGCTTCCGAATAAGACAGAGAACAGGGCCATAAAGTAAACATCCACCCACTGCCGCTGGCTCATTTTTGGTGTGTTTGAAGTATATTAATCAGTGCTTGTTTTCATATGAGACAGTTTATGTAGAAGTAACCACAGCTGATAAAACTCAAGAGTTCATGCCAATAATGAAATTCCTCACAGTTCAAGTAATCATGGGGCCACTAACCTATGAGGTAGTTACTAAGAAACACAGGGATGGATCCTAATTATTCTTATTAGCCACCATTTGGGTCATATAACTAACTTGTCCAAAGTTCATTCCTTCATCCTTCATTGTTATCAGCCAAAGAAGAAGAGCAGAAATGTATGGGAGTTTTTGTTTGTTTCAGTCAGTATTGCTGGTTTCACAGAAACATATTCTGGAATTCCAGCCAAGATGGAGGCGTGGGTAAGATACATTGTGTCTCCTCGCACAACCAAAATAAGGACAACGAACATTTAGAAACAACAACCACAAAAAAAAAAAAAAAAAAAAAAAAAAAAACAGTACTGACAGAAAATTGAACTGTATGGAAGTCCAACAACCAAGGAGTTAAAGTAGACACATTCATCCAGACCAGTAGGAGGGGCAAAGTTGGGAGCCAGGTGGAGAGGGGTCGCAGCAAAAAAAGCAGTGGCTGGGGTGCGCAAGGCGGAAGCAGGTGGACCCAGCAAGGAGGCAGATTGTGGAGGGTGTGGCACACAAGCTGGCTGGCTGACTGGATGGTCCTACACTCTCGCGCAGATAAACCAGGCAAAACTGGGGAGCGAGACAGACTGTGCAACCCAGGGTCCAAGCACAGGGAAATAAAGCCTCAAATCACCAATTAAAAACACCTGTGGGGGTTGAGGTGCCTGAAAAGACTCCCAACCTCACAGGAGAATTCATTGGAGAGACTCACAGGGTTTTAGAACATACACAAACCCACCCACATGAGAATCAGCACCAGGAGGGCCCAGTTTGTTTGGGGGAAGTGGTGGAAGAGACTGAAATCTGGCAGAGAGCAGAGCAAGCACCAGTGTTCCCTCTTGAACCCCTCCCCTACATACAGCATCACAACCCAGCAACTCGGTTGACCCACCCAGGGCGAACACCTAAGGCTCCACCCCTCACTACATAACAGGTGCATCAAGACAAAAAAAAAAAAAATGGCCCAAACAAAAGAACAGATCAAAGCTCCAGAAAAAACACAACTAAGCAACGAAGAGATAGCCAACCTATCAGATGCACAGTTCAAAGCACTGATAATCAGGATGCTCACAGAATTGGTTGGTTTTGCTCACAAATTAGATGAAAAAAATTCATCTATTTTCACTTGGCTATGCTAAGTGAAATAAAGGAAAATGTACAGGGAACAAATAGTGATGGAAAGAAAACTGGGACTCAAATCAATCAAGTGGACCAGAAGGAAGAAAGAAACAACCAAACACAAAAGAATGAAGAAACAAGAATTTAAAAAAATGAGGAGAGGCTTAGGAACCTCCAGGACATCTTTAAAGGTCCCAACATCCAAATTATAGGGGTACTAGAAGGAGAAGAGGAAGAGCAACAAGTGGAAAAGTTATTTGAACAAATAATAAAGGAGAACCTCCCCAATCTGGCAAAGGAAATACACTTCCAGGAAGTCCAGGAAGCTCAGAGAGTCCCAAAGAAGGTTGACCCAAGGAGGAACACACCACGGCACATCATAATTACATCAGCCAAGATGAAAATGAAGGAGAGAATTCCAGAAGCAGCAAGGGATAAGGGGACAGTCACCTACAAAGGAGTTCCCATGAGACTGTCAGCTGATTTCTCAAAAGAGACCTTACAGGCAAGAAGGGGCTGGAAAGAAGTATTCCAAGTCCTGAAAGGCAAGGACCTACATCCAAGATTGCTCTATCCAGCAAAGCTATCATTTAGAATGGAAGGGCAGATAAAGTGCTTCTCAGATAAGGTCAAGTTAAAGGAGTTCATCATCACCAAGCCCTTAGTATATGAAATGTTAAAGGGACTTATCTAAGAAAAAGAAGATAAAAAAAACATGTACAGTAAAATGACAGCAAACTCACAATTATTAACAACCACACCTAGAACAAAAACAAAAGCAAACTAAGCAAACAAGTACAACAGGAGCAGAACCACAGAAATGGAGATCACATGGAGGGTTAGCAACAGGGGAGTGGGAGGAGGAGAGGGGGAAAAGGTACAGAGAGTAAGTAGCATAGATGGTAGGTAGAAAATACACAGGGGGAGGGTAAGAATAGTGTGGGAAATGTAGAAGCTAAAGAACTTATAAATATGACACATGGACATGAACTAAAGGGGGGGAATGTGGGTGGGAGAGGGTGTGCAGGGTGGAGGGGAGTGAAGGGGGAAAATGGGACAAGTGTAATAGCATAATCAACAAAATATATCTTTTTAAAAAAAGAAACATGTTCTTACATGGCTTCCATTGAATATGTCACACAACTCTAAGCTCAGATGGCTGGGGATCACCTCATGCTAACCTTGTAATCACAGGACAGTACTTATTCTTTGGGGACTCAGGTGATTCTGTCCTGCCCATAGCTTCCCCAGGGACCTGTCCAGGTGCTGAGCAGAACTTTCCTCTTGGCTGAGCTGGGCTTTGAATCTCCTAAGTATGTCTTCCTCACAGAGTTAGGAAGTTTGCAGTGTTTGTTTCTAAAATATTGTTATTTGATATTTAGGTCCTAGCATTCTCAGTATTCTTTTACTTTTAAAAAATCACTCTATGGCTTTAACTCACTTTTGTAAATATTCTTTGCAAATAATATATAGGTTTATAATAACTTCCTATGTGGGTCTAAGTTTAGCTGTGGATCCTCCCCTGTGATTTCTTCTGATTCTGACTTAGGCCCTTTTTCTTTCATGATTCTGGTTCTGCCTTGTCCCTGATTCCAGTGTGCAGCCCCTCTGCACCCATACTTGCTACGCTTTCTGGTTTGAATGCTGGTCCATATTTTTGCTATAAAGGCAAGTTATCTTCTCTGGCCCTAAGTGCCCCATCAAGCCTTTAATATGCAGAAACTTCCTACTGCAGTTACACAACCTCAAGAATGTGTGCAGTAGTGTTTTCATTGCTTTAGCTATTTCTATTCCTGTTTGCTACTGCTCGGATCTGTTCAAAGGCAGGAAATTTTAGAGGGTCTGACTTGAATCAGAAAATGCACAGGCAGTGACTTCTGCAAAATGCCCCTAAAAAGGCTGCCTCCCTCAATCACATAAAGCCTGTGTCCTCGGTCCACAGCAGGAACATTAAATAAAATGAGGTTCTTGCTGCTGGGATGGCAGGGTGGGGATTATAAAGATAAATTAGTGACATTTTGGCTTTAGTGAGTTTCAGTCTTGTAAGGGAGACAAGTGCATGAATATCTATACCATAAGGTTAATTCACACCACCTGAAGAGAAGAGGCCCATGTAATCAGACAATGTTTTTAAAAAATTGACAGATTATCTGCTAACCTTCTGAATTCACATCTCTTGGATCCTAGGCATACTTACCCCAGCTTCTAATAATGGCTGGCTATAAAGCAATAACCTAAGCATTGCGAATTAAATATCCCAGAGGCCATTAATTCTCTCTTATTTTATAAAAATCAGATCTCTGAAATCATTCACGACATATAATTCACTACAGATGAGGTTTCTCCACTTCGGTACAAAGTGCTTTTGGTCCCTACATTCTGAAGATATTAAAACTAAAACTAAAAGCATGGTCTACAGCTTGCGTTAATTATCCTGGAGTAGTTTATGGAAGCATTTGACTTCTTAAGACATAGTTATTTAATATGATTTAAAAAGCCTATGTCCATATCATGGTTGTCTCTGTACTTTAATGATTATTTTATTCTCCTAAAGTTTAAGTGCTTTGGGTTCTAATGGGCAAAATGGATGAATATCGAAAGCAGACTAACAGGGATGAGGTATGAATGGCAATTCCACGTATTGGGTCATGGTTGACACATTGGGTTCTTTTGACCTGACCAGTGCTTCCATCAGAAGTCCAAGTACTCGATTCTCAATTAGAGGCTTGAGTGTGAAAGCATAAATATACTCTTTTATTCTTCCAGTTATTTAACGCTTTCTCAATGTTAATGCTTTTGGCTTTGCAGCGGGTGAGGGGTTGAGCTCCAGGGAATTATTTTAAAAGAAGGAATGTGACCCTTCATCATAACCAGGAGTATTCGTATTTCTTGCCTTCCCCAATAACCGTTTCACAGGAAAAGTTTGCGTATACCTGGAGTGCTAGACATTTTTAAAGACTTCCTGAAACAAATGTTTGTTCTAATTACAATTTTATATGGTTAATGCCACATGAGAAAAACTCCCAGTGTGCAAATGTGCACTTATGGAAATAATAAATCACAGCAATGTCTAACACCAGGTTCCTGATAGCTTGCTCAGAGGATGGATAAACAAATGCAGCAATAGCCACTAACCACTGTAATCAGGACCATAAAATAAGTAATTAGATCATATCAACAAATCAAACCCGTCTGGAAGCAATGGAGCAACAGCTTTGCCTTTTAACTGTATTTTATTTCAAGGCCCTAATAATAAATGAGGTGCATCTTTCTCCCAGAGATCTATCGTCAAGGAAAGTAACTTGAATGGTTATAATTAAGTTTTAGAGTTTTATCTATTTTTAAGATGTAGACATGAGAATTGTAAGATTTTTACAATATTTTATTTTACAAAAAATTCATCTTCATTGTGGAAAAGTGAAAGGATGGATAAAGAAAAAGAAAAATCACTTGTAATTCCAACATTCAGAGATAACGTTATTTGGTTGTAATCTTTCAAAGTTTTCAATGAATAAATATAAATTTGTATTTTAATAAAAATGACCCATACTTTCTGTTTTCTAACCTGCATTTTTTAATTCAGCTTTTTAGATCTCATATCAATATATATGTTCATCTCCAAACAAAGGTTCTACGTTGTCCAGCATAGATTTGGGGAGATTTGGAGGTCATTTACACCTCAAAAAATATACAGGATATTTGCGTTACATGCGTATATGCATTTTTTTTTTCAGGAAAAATGCACTGAGACTTTTATTGAATTTACTTTAACTTTTATTGATGTGTTTAGGAAGAGACTACAGTCCTGTATCCTTCCACTCAGAATAAGCCTCCCAAGGTGTTCTTTTCCTCTTTGTTCCTGGTCCAAATTTGTACTTCTCTTTATATAGGTCCTGTATCATTGTTTTAATAAAATACTGGTCATTTAAAAAACATTTAATTTATTAAGGTTTCAATATTTCTTATTGTGATTTTATAGCATCTTAGGGTCTCTGTCTTCACCTTGTAAATCCATCTTCAATTTAATATAGAACTTGATGATCCTGTATGATTCAATTTACATAAATTTGCTTTAGGTTTAATATTACACATACATGGTTCCAAACACCTATGTACTACTTTTTGTGAGATAGAATAAAGTAAATTATTTATGAAATGGGAACATATCCACAAGGGTTTACTTTGTATTTTTATATAACAAATCTTCTGAAATCTTTCTTTTAAAACTATTATAAGTTTTCTGTGTAATTAAATATATATTTATACATTGAACTCAATATACATATGTGTATGTGTGTATACATATATATGTGTGTGTATACACACACATATTCCGCATTTTTGTATATAAACCAAGTCTTTAGAATTTTTGCTAATGGAATAAGCTGAGAAATGTTAATCTCTAAAGTTTAATGTTTCCTACAAATATAATCTCATACAAGTCAGAATTACAGAAAAAAATTCAGAGAGTGGGTGCAAAGGATGGCTAAAGGTTTTACCACTCCAAATTAATGAAGGAAAGTCTATAGTTGGGAAATTTTACCATGGAGATGTATAGCTATGGTAGAGCCCATTCCATTTCTAACTGGCCCTATTTCTCCAAATTTCCCAATAATTTTTTTTTCATAGGTATGCTCTGATTTTATCCACCTGTGGTCTGCCTTCCTCTTGTCTCCTCTCACCACCTGCCCCATCCCTCCTCCCCTTTTGCCTTTCTTCTTCTTCTCCTCAGACTTGGTCTGCTCACTATCCTCAATGTTCTCCTTGGAGAGGTGCTCTTGGTAGTTTCTCCACATTTTAATCCAGTTCTTTCTTCCCACTCCTTCCCCTGGGAATCTGTTTCTCGATTGCACTCTCCTGTAAGCTTTAATCCAGTCTAACTCCTCTCATAGCTCTTTCTGTCTCTGCCAACTGACAGGAAGCCTTTTCTATCTGTTGGACTATCTGTTTCTGTTGACTGTCGTTGCTGCCTTCCTGAATGTGACTTGTCCATTAGATTTCCCTGCCACCACCTGTCCTGTTCACCAATGAGCTTCCCTGCCCCCATCCTACCATACCACCCTTCTCTTCCCTGTGAGTCAGTTTCTTCCTTATTATGGAATTAGGTCGATGAGTATTCATGTTTACATTAAACACAAATAACATAGTGTAGCAAACAAGGAGCTCAAAAGATACATGTAGAATTTAAAGAGGGAATTATTAATATTGATGAATTGATTAATTTATGTGATTTTCATCTCTTATTTACATTTGTTCTAAACCACTAAGACTTTCTGTGTCTAGTGAAGTTAAAATGTTCAATCATATCAAGATGTGACACCTTTAAGTAAATCAGATATATGACTATCTGGATTGACAAAATCAGGATTAATTTTTATAACTTTTCAGAAGTCTTCATCACTACATTATAAAAGAACTTTTAAAAATATGTCTTTATAACTTTAAAGTTGCTTTAGTTTATTTAAAAATTATTTAAAAATAGTTTTTAAGTTTCCATAAATTGAAGTACATGGCCACAAATGTATTCCCTCTAAGTAAGCAAATCTTCACCATTAAAGAGACAAACCTGTTTAGACTTGGATTTGGATTTTTCACATTTGCTATTTCAAAACACTATATCAAGCAGTTGTGCAACTCTGAATTTGAGGCACCACATAACTGTGCTTTTGTGGAGGTAAAGGAAATATGCATTACTAAGATAAATCTTGAAGGGAAACTCAGTAGGAATTTCCTCTACATCACCAAAACCATAACTTTCTGGCCTCCTGCTGATATTAAAAAGAGCTCATTCCAACAAAGTGGCTGACATTAAACTCAATTCCTTGCACATGAGGGACCATGTCTTTCACTTACTGGTTAGAGCTAGGGGAGCGTATAATGTATATAATACTTGTCACAGACCAGAGATTTCTACAAGAAAAAAATCTTGAAGTAACTAACTACCTTTATACCAGTAGGGAATCATTCTTTCAGCAGAATCTAACAAAAAACAAACATGAAACTAATTACCCTGAAAAATATTTGTGTCCTTTCCTTTGGTTGTAGTTCTATTGGCACAATCTCAGCCTTCAGTTTTTCATGTCCTATGGATTATAGTTAATCATAAATTGTGAATTTATTGTTCTTATCTGAATTTTCCTTTTGTAAATTACATGCCATCCCAACACTGTATGTTTTAAAGGGTCACACCCCATAAAAGAAGCCCATCACATTAGCAGTCAAAATAAGGCCTTCCTTTGCCTTCCCACCATTGGGTCTCAAGAACACCCATTATTGTATCCTATTAATCTTCTTTTCTTTGAGATGCCAGACATGAAATTTATTTGTTGATCCTGTTGACCTTGTTGTTTTCATCATTACTTGTTTTTTAAAAATGTGCAGGAACGTTCTGAACTGAAAAATATAAATTTAGTATATCAGGGATTATGACAAAGTGGGAGACCTTTTTGGAATTGAGCATCACTGTGTGGAGAGAGTGGGGCTTCCTGATTCAAAAGACCTGGTTTTAAATCTCCGTGTTTCAGTTCCCTAACTTTGTAAAAATATGCAAATTACTTAGCTTCTCTGAGGTTTCCTGTCCTCATCTATAGAAAATAATGTACAGGTTTATTGTACAAATGAATAACAAAATACATGTGAGAGTGCCTAATGTGTGATGGATGTTCAATAAGAATAATGGTGAAATTATTGGGAGAAGGCAATTATTGAAAACCTGACTGTGGTGTTGTGATGTTCTCTTTAATTATTTTTCCACTTTAAAAAAAATAACAAAAAACATGGGAAATCATTAGCATAAGTAGCCAAGACATAGCTGACCATCTAAGGATGTTAGTTACCCTTCATTTAATATTTAGAGTTGCTTATTTGTTTGGTTTCCAGGACTGAAAAATGCATATATGTTCTAGCATGCAACAACAGGTGGCCTTGTAATGCTTCTCAAAGATGAATCAATGTGAACAGGGATCACCGAGGACTGCTGTTTAAATGCAGATTAGCACATCTGGGTGGAGCCTAAATTATGGTCCAGTAGGTCTGAGAGGGAGCCTGCAATTTTGTTTCTAAGACACTCCCAGGTAATGCCTATTAGGCCCCCTGTTCACACATTAATGCCTTTGAATAGCAAGGCATTAATGGGCCAGGTAGTAAGTACCTTCCCTTTGTTCCTTGTGTTATCTTATTTCATAGAACTTAAAAAGTTTAGAGATAATATTATTTTGCACATTTTGCAGATGAGAAATTTGTAACCTATATTGGGTGGTAAATTACTTAATAATTAAAATTATTCAACCTAATAATTCAGCCACCTGTCTTCTCTACCCTGATCAGTTTTTTAAATTTTATAACTATTTGCTTATTCTTCCTATTTAATGATCATATTCCAGGACATTAAGAATTATCAAATTTTCTGTTACATCTTTATCTCTGTTATATCTTTATCACTGTTATATCTTTATCCAGGTCTTTTTGAGAACTTTGCTCATGTTAATGTGTAATTATAGTTTGTTATTGTCCCATTGTTTAACCCTGTCAAGGACAGCCCATCCTGGATGGAGTCATATTGTATGGCTAAGTGATTGGTAGATGTTAGGCAAATGTTAATACTTTTTGGTATAGTGGATAGCAGTTAAATTCTTAAATCAGAACTCCTTCCTCACTGTTTGGAATGAGTTGCTGACTCCAGCCCCAGAGCCATGAGAAGCCAGATGCACTAAGGACCATCTACTCAGAGATACCAGGCACTTCCATGATTCTACCACAAAACAGCCCTGCCCCGCCAACTGGGGTATTTTTTATGCAACTTACGTTCTAGCTCCAGATCAGAGGACAAGGCCCCATTACTTTTCACTGCCTAGCCTGTTTTTAGCAAATTCCCTGGAGTAATCCGGTACTGTGGGACACGTCTGTGATTCTGTCCCCTGATTGCAAGCACATGCTCCACCCCTACTCCCAAGGGCACACCTCCATATTTGTCCCAGTGGGTAGGAAGCAGCCTGGGCTTCCACGCCCCAGTTAAGGCATGCTATTTCATACTGACATACTGTTCCCCTGTTTTCTAACTTTCCCACCATCAGTACCAGAGAGATATGGCTTCTAGCCCACTTTTAAAAGCTAATGCTGACAGGAACATGTTTTTAAAATATTTTTAGAAACAGATTATTTCAGAATAATGAAAACATAATCACACTCAATGTATAAACTGAACTTAATTTAATAAACAGTTAAATGTAACATAATCACAAAAATATTACAAAAGAGCAAGTTCAGCTCGGATCACTAGTGTCTCTTTTCACAGGGAGATAATAAATGTTCTTCAGCCAAAGGCAACTGGGCAAAAGTCTGAGGATTGTTACCCTTCCTCCTTCCCTTCCTCCTTTCCCTCCCTACTTTCCTTCCTTCCTTCCTTCCTCCTTCCTCCTTCTGTCCCTCCCTCCCTTCCTTCTTTATCTCTTCCTTTCTGTCATTTTGGGTGCTACACAGTACTTGCAGAATCACTGTAAAGGGATTCATTGTCAGCCTATTATAATATAGTATAAGTATTTTTAATGTCAGTAAATACACATATACCTCTCTCTTCATCACCATTTTAAATAGTTACTTAACTCAGTACATAACTATGCCATAATTCATTTAACTAGTTTCCTAATGTGGAACACTCTGATTCATTTCTAACATCTTTTACTGTTATAAATCATGCTGGTCACTGGCCTTGTTAAGATCCAAGCAACTGCTACTTAGTTATTTCCTGCTTTTCTAGTTACCTATTTACCTCCTCAAAGAATCCTAGCAGGTATGGAATTCACTTTTATAAACACATTGTCCAACATGATATCTAAAGAAATTTAGTAACTTTGCTATAGTATGATAAATATAGTGCTTAAAAATTTGGATTCGAAAGCCAGTCTACCTGAGTTTGAATCCAGCTCTGCCATTTGCTAGCTATGTGAACTTCAGTGAAATATTTAACCTCTATGTACTTCTGTTTCTTGACCCATGATATGAGGATAATAATAGTAATTATCTCATCTACTTGTGAGGATTAAAGAAATGATGTATTCAAAGGCACAGAACAGCATCTAGCATTTAGTGCTTGCTCAAATAATATTAGCTAACATTAGTGATAATTAACTTGCTTTTCCTTTTTATTCAGTGTTAAACGTAAATTCCACAAAAGTATGGCTGCAGACAAAACTTCACTTTTGAGCAAAAAAATATTTGGAGCAGAAAAAAAAAGTACAGGGGTCTCAAGGGGGTAAAGCACATTAGGAAATATGGCCAATTCTTAAGATATGGCCAGGTATCAAATCTATAATACAGTAGAGTAGCTGAGCTGGGCTACACGCAGTCAGTGTGGTCGAGATAGGTGTAGTCACTAAACATGCCCCCATCACCACTGTCAGCCACGTTATGTGTTCAGTCATGTATAGATTACCTGTGATCTTTCCTGTCCATATGAACTACAACAGGATGTTATACATTTGTTTTTACTTCTTTCATAGGGCTCTTTTCTCTTCCTTCTTTTTTCTTACTGAAAATAGAGAAAAAGTCAGGTTTCTTGTTTACTTGGGCTTTTCCTAAAGAACAGCCTTTATTGTACTTACTTGACCTCCTTGGAGAGCCTGTTCTGCAAACAGTTCTTCTCCATCCCACAGGGTTCTGGCAGCCAGAGACCCCTCAGTGGGAGCAGCAACTGGGTATGAGCTCAGAAGCTATTTTTGGAGATAGGAAAATACAGGGAATTTAGGGTCAATCGTTCACTCTTAACCACTAGAGAAGAATATCCAAAATATCTAAAGTAGGCAATTTTTTTACATTTTAATTATTAGACCAAGTACTTGGTTGATAAGAAAATAAATTCAAGAATACATCAGTGTACAAAGGAAAGACCAGGCATTTTTCTTGTCTAAATAGGCATGTGGTCTCAAGCACTGACAAAAAAATTTCTTGTCAAAGGCCTGATTTTTGTTCTTAGTTTTGCAGCAGACTACTCAAGGCCCAGAAATGGTAAGACAATGCAGCTCTTTCATTAGGAAGAAGTTTTTCTTTGGACCATGTCCCTAGTCCTCCTTGTATCCTACACTATTATTTTGTAGGACATGAGCCTTGATGGAATAGCCAGAGCCCAAGGCGTCTGAGTGAGCTGCCAGTCAGCAGGCTTGTATCTTATGGTGCTTTCTTGTGAACTAGGATTCCACTTAAGCCCTCCTTCATGGAATGTTTCCTAGAATATCTACTTTATGACTAAACTGTACAGAAGAAATTATTTTCTAAAGAAAAAACAAAAAGGAAGAATTGATCAACTGCTATTTCTAACCTAATATTGTCTGTGGGAAACTTTATGGACATTGGAAACCACAAAATACTTTCACTCCAAAAAATGGATATATCCTAGAACTAATGGTGATTTTCAAAGTTCCAGAATGTTTTCCAAGTGTTCAGGAAAAATTCAAGTAGATAAACATTTTTGAAGCCTTGTTAAGAGGGAATTGTAGATAGCCTTCCTTGTAGCTTACAGAGGAAAGTAGCAGCTACAAATATGTCACCTTGATATCCATCATAAGAGGATCAATAAACCAAACTGTGGAATATTATGTAGCCATAAAAAATGAAATAGCTCTATTATATATGTACTGACATGGAATAATTTGATATAAATCGTTTAGAAATGTAATGATGCAGAATACTACTCATAGTGTGATTTAATTTTTGTAAAAACAAAAAAAAAACAAAATCTATAAACATATGGATATAGGCATCTGCTTTATTAAGAGCTAAAAAAACATATTTCAACTGTTATCAGTAGATTCTCCAAGGTATCAAGAGTGAATAAAGAAGATGGAATGCCCTGGCTGGTGTGGCTCAGTGGATTAAGCACCAACCTGCAAACTGAAAGGTCACTGGTTCGATTCCCAGTCAGGGCACATGCCTGGGTTGCAGGCCAGGTCCCCAGTTGGGGGCATGCAAGAAGCAACCAATCAATATCTCTCACACTAATGTTTCTCTCCCTTTCATTCTTCCTCCCTTCCTCTCTCTCTAAAAATAAGTAAATAAAATTTTTTTTAAATAAAAAAAATAAAACAAGATAGGAATGGTGACAGGGAGGGGGAAGAAAGAAATGTTAACTTTTTAATTTTTTCACATCTGTATTTGTATTTTTCACAAGCATGTATTTTATAATATTTTACATAAAACATATAAAAATCTTTGTATCAGAAATGAATCTCTGTGTGTGAGGTGGTTTGAAGCTCTGTTCTACAAAGAAACATGCTGTGAATTGGCAAATAGTACAAATGACAAGTACCCTTCTACCTGAAAAAATGTTTAACATAACAATATAAATTGTCTCACACTTGTAAACATCAGCTATTATATGTCATAGATTATAGGAAGATACAAAAGTAAAATCCAAAGCTGCTATAAGATGGAAATCATTATGTCTTGTTTGAATAGGCTGATAGTAACAGTGAAAGGGACATGTATACAATTTAAAAAGATGCTGAAAGTATGCAAATATTTTCATAATAATGTGAGAAAGATATGCTGCTGCCCTTTACAATCTTTAGCATCTTCGATACTGATTGCCATCCTTACACCTTCTTTATGAAGAGTTTCATCTCAACAGAGAGGGGAATGATTTCCATGGAAATGAATCCATTAACTAATTAACAAATTTGTATTGAGAATCTAATGTGGGCACTGGTCTAGATACTGGGTGGGGGAGAGGGAATACAAAATGAGTAAGAGCCGTAGTTGCCTCATGATGCTTATAAGCTAATGGGGTAGCTGAGGTGGTACACAGACTGTAGAACACAACGTGGACTGTAGTAAGCACAAATGAAGCTAAAAACTAAAGTAGGACTTCTGAATAGAGTGGTTGGATGGTCCCTCCAAAGGGAGGTGTTTTGTTTTCTATTTTGTTTTGTTTTAGAAAAGGAAAAACATGGACATCATTGTAAGCAAAGGGAAAAGAGTCAGTATGGGGAGGTGATAAGGAGGAAATTAATCAGGTGACCCTGGTAGAAGCCTGAAGAGGGCCCAAAGGGAGATGTTGGTCATGAAAAGGAGGATAGATATTATGCAAAATACGTAAAAGAAGGAAGGGACCCTGAGTGGTGAGACACTCTGAGATGAAGGGAAAGGAAACCAAAGGAACCCACTTCTGCCAGCTTTGACATTCTTATCTTAGTCTAGTGAGAAGTTACATTGTTGACAGGGAGTGAAAGGGTGGTGGGTAAGCTCGAGAGCTGTAGGAAGATTTGGGATAGCCGCTGTGAAGAATATAAGTCAACCAGAAATGATGGAAAGGGCTGTGCAGCATCACTGAGGTTATTGCTGATGCTAAGTAGCATTAGTTTTTAATGAAACTAATAAACTTTTTCATTACTTTCTCTAGCAAGGTTGCATGCAGTTAGGCACAGGGGCATAGAAATTCAGCTTGGCCAGAATGCATGTTTTGTAGAAATCAAATAATTCTTATATTGAAAGCTGCATATGAAAATTCACTGGAAATTAATTGAATAATTGCAGATTTTGCTTTGTCGATTTGTTTCTTTCCCCTTAATATTTAGAATCAAATCATTCAGATAACTATATTTTTATAAAGAATAATAATATTCTGTACTTCAAATGTTAACCAAGCAAATAATGCTGTTAGAATTTAAGTTCCTAGCTCATAGTTTCTTCTCATATATTATGTATTTTTAGGCTGGAAAAACTAATAACATCCTTTTTGGAAGACCAGGATCCAGAGAGTAGACTAGAGGTTGGCGCCGATATGCGTAAAATTCATCACTGTTTCCATTATTTAAAGGTAAATGTGAGCATTTCCCCTAGTAGAAGCCATCATTTGCTATGTTCAAACTGCAATAAAGCTTTCCTCGTGGACGAACTCTTAAAAAGTTAGGACTCATCTTCACACAGCCAGAACAGGGTGATCTTCGAGCCAAGGCTGTGATTGTCCTTGAATTTCTTCAGAGCTTGTCTGTTATTTGCCAATGAATAAGCTCAGACCATAGACTTCCAATTCTTTTGCCAGGAATCTCTAACTTCTACACAGAATAATTCCATGTTCAAGAACCATTTATGTTCAAGCTAAATCAAGAGAATTTTATCTTTCTTTATTTTTCTAGTAGTTTTAATGTATCCATATAAATCTTGTTTTTCTCCACCTTAGGTTTTACCTTTTGTGATGACGTAGTGGGACTATCATTAACCTTTACTTCTACCTCACTTATAATTTGGCATACTTCTCTAAGATAATGCATATGTGTTGTGAGTCTGCTATGGGCCAGGCACAGGGAAAGCAAAGTTGAATAAGTAAGTCATAGAGAAGACATACATAAGGAATAATCACAATACATGCTAAGTTTTATTTTAAAAAGTGGTTTGGGGTTATGGAGAGAGTGAAAGAAGTTCAAGAGGAGATAATGTTTGGGCAGGAATTTCCCAGTTTAGAGAAGAAGAGGTCAGACAGCAGAGAGGAGAATGAAGACAGAGGACAGAGAGGGGACAGTAGAGAGGAAGACATGCCAAGCAAAGGGACCTGCGTTGAGCAGACAAGGGAGGCAGGAAAGGACACGTACATCTGACATGTGCAAGCCATTGTGAAGGTAGAAAGAGTTGAGGAAACAAATTGGAACAGAAGCATGGACACTAGCTCTTATTCCATCTTCCAGAAACTACTGAATGACAAGAAGATTTATGGGAAGAGCACGGTGTCCTCCGAAATCAAAGATCAGGACTGCCAAGAGCCATCACAAGAGGAAGAATATAAAAAGCTACGAGATATTCTACAGCAGAGAGATAATGAAATCAGTATCCTTTCTGAGGCAATAAAAAGAAATCTCCCTTTGCCGGGGAGTGGGTGCACACAGATGTCTTCCCCTGGCTACATCACCTAGCTCCCCACCCTGCTTCCAATTCACATCGCTTCTTTCTGTTTAAAAGTGAAATGTTTCTTCAGGAAACAAAATGCAGCAACTAGCAAAAAATGAAGTTGCTAAAAAAGAAAAAAATTTTAGCCATAGTTACTATAATGTTTCAGAGATGTGTGTGTGTATGTGTGTGTATGTAAAGAGAGAGAGACTAAAAATCTCAGTCTATTGAAAAGTATGGGCCTTTTTACACCATCTTTTAACATTAAATTTTTAAAAGTGTTCTTGGACTTCTCCGCAGTGCTCTGTTTTAGTCCTGAGGCAGTAAGTTAGCTGGTTATCTTTAGCTAGCTGACCGGACACCAGGCTGACCACAGCCTCACCGTGGCCCAGAATTTGTGGCTGTGTGTGGGTGAAACTCAAATGATGGCTGAAAAATGACAAATGGTATTTATCTCATGAAGTGCAGAGATTGATTTAAATGTAACTTTTTATTTAAAAGCCAGATCTACTGCTTTGGATTCCACTTACAAATGTTCCCAAATTTGGAAGTGAGTACAGATGAGCGTTCATGATAGAACTCTCTCAGGCTCTAGGAGGTTGTGTATTTCGGGTGCTGAACGTGGTGGCCGCCCGTGGGAGTTGCCTGCAGGGATGGGCCAGGTGGTTAATTCTAAAGAGCTCTTGGTGGTTGAGTTAGACCTCTGGTCTCCCCCACATGTCTTCAGTATTGTTTCTTATTTTATCTTTCAAGCTTCTTATGAAGAATTCGACATTTTCATTACATTTGCAGATTTAAACATACACAAGAAATTATTTTGGTCTGTTCTTTATGAACAGATATTGGCTCATTTTTTTAATTACTAAAAGGCATTTTAGCTTCAGTTATTGTGCAAAATGCATAAAAATAACCTACATGAAGGGAATCCAGTAACAAAGAGGTAAAAAATAAATAAACAAAAAACCAAATATGAGGTAGGCACACTGCCTGATTAACTTCAGTCTCTAATTTTGGTTGAGTACTAGCAGACCCTGTATGTCTGATTCAAATGAGTTTTAGCTGCTTTACCATCCAGCAACAGTAGGTTCAACTGTGAAGGACATGCCCACAGAAGCCCTTGTCCAGGGGAAAGGCCACAGGTGTTGTAACCTTGCATTCCTTTTCCTCTCCCTCCCTCTCCATCCCCAGGATGGTCCCAGCCTAGACCTCAGTCCTGGCCTAGCTCCAGTCTGAGCTCTGTTGCTTTTTCTGGGCCTGATCCTAATTGAGGACTCCAACCAACTTCTTAATCCCCTTCTGGGTTTGTGAATGCCTGTACATAGAGGAGGGATGAGATGAGGTATGACCGGGCAAGAGATATCCATCACCTTCCTCCTTCACTGGCAAATCCAGGTACCGCTGTTCATGGGAGGCTACACTAGATTATTTTCCTGACTGAATAATTTGAGCAGGGCCCCCTCCTTCTGAGACTCATATTCAAAGTGATGGTGTGTAAGAGGCATGGGACAGGAATGCTGAACTTAAAGTGTGCCCCCAGGTTGACATCGCAGCTCTCTAGGCATTGCTTCACAGCAATTCAATGAAGCAGTTTCCTCCTCTTCAGGAGGAGAGCACAGACCTGCCCTGACAACCCCACGGTGCCGAGCGAAGCCGCCGAGACTGTCCCAGGAAGCACGGTGATCACTCTGCAGCACTGCAGAGTGCAGTATGTGACCGCAGACAACTGCAGACAATGGGTAAGTCAGAGGAAGGAAAAATAGCAGCTAAGACTTACTCATCAAAGAGTTTACACTTATCAAGGGCTAATGACCAAGAAATGTTCCTGAAATTACATAGTTTTTCATAGTCGGGTTGGAGAATATTTTCATATTTTTTTGGTAGAACCAAGACTGAACCAAGTAAAGCCAAGAAGACCAAGACTATGACAGGCAAAATAAGGAAGATATGATGTAACAGGGAAAAGAAAGTGATAATACTTGAGGTAAACAAAAGACTGTAATGTGACCAAAATGAAAGTGGACAACATTGAATATTTGTCCTGGAAAGAGTGTGAAAATGATGTCATTTTAGTGATGTTATCAGTTGGAATGTAGTTCAGACACCTGCTTCAGAAAACATGTAGCAGTGTCACTAGTACCTGACTCAGAGCTCAACACCGAGGAAGACCCAAGTTAAACGGAGTGGGAAGGGGAAGAACACAAGGAAAGATGAGAAAAAGGAAGGCAGCAAAGAAGATAGATTTGCATTGTGATCTTTATAAAATGTGAATCAGAACATGTAGTTTGTATGATTAAAATGTTCCAGGGGCTTCCCATTAAACTGAGAATACAATTCAGACTCCTCACTCCAAATTGTGAGGCCTTGCATAATCATGCCCTGACCTACCACTCTGACTTCATCTCTTACACCCCTGTCCCATAGACTTTGGTCACATTGACTGTTTTGTTGTTCTTCTAACACAGGAATTTTCAGCTTCAGCACCACTGATATTTGGGCTGTACAATTCTTTGTTGTGGTAGCTTTCCTATGTGTTGTAGGATGTGTAACAGTATCTGTGGCCTCTACCCACTACATTTCTGTAACAGCACCTACCCCCCACTCCATATATAATAACCAAAAATATCTCTAGACCTGGCCAAATGTCCCCTGGGGGGGGGGGTAAAATGATCTCTGCTTGGGAAGCACTGCCAAGCCCACTTCTTAGGGTTTTAGCCCTACCCGTTTCCCCTGCTTAGGTACCCTTCCTCTGCCTGATTCTTTTAGTCATTCAGATATCAGCATAAATGTCACTCTTAAAAAGGATAGCACCCAATGTACAGTAGCCATTTATTTGCCCTTGACCTTTTAAAAATAAGCTATCTGGCACTTTCATTGCTCTAACATTTGTGTGTGTGCACATGCACATGTGTGTGACCTGACTTTCTCCATAGGACACTTGCTTCATGAGACGCTGCCTTTTCACCTTTCTATACCTGATCTGGAATACTGCCTAGCACATAGTACAAGCTCCAGTGAACATCACTGGATGGGTAAATGGAAGCATGTTGCCACTGCAGGGTGTGAACCAATCGAAGTGTGTGACGCTGCCGTTGATAACCAGGTGCCTACAAAGAGGAGTGGAAGATGTGGGCAGATCCCTGGCCTCTCTATCGGGCCAATTCCTAGACACCACGGATGGTTTAAACACCTTTGGTGGGTACAAGGCTTTTTTAAAGTAAAGGATAAAGGCCTCACTGGGATTGTAAAATAAAAACTGATATTCTTCCAGAAATTGAAAGGTTTGAGTCAAAGCTGAGGCGGAAGATGGAAGCCAAACGATTTCCATATTACTTGCCCACAAATAAGTATAACTGGTTGCTTCCTCTCCTTTCTGATTATCAGTCTTCTCTCCTGTACTATCCTCATATTTTCTCAAACTCTTACATTAACAAAGCCACTTCTAGGGATGGAAAGATCTTGAATTCATTACACTTCAAATACAGTTAGAGTTCTGACATTCTCGGGGGGGATTATAGTTTTTCGTTGTAGTGACAGCAAAAATCCCTTAGAGTTCTAGGCAGTTCACACCCGAAAGAACAGTGAAGGAGAATAGAATGGAATGATTTTATCACTTATCATCAGTACCCATAGCATATCTAAATGGCAAAAAAAGGTGCATTTTAAAGTGATAATCTAACAAATAATATACCTGTTTTGAATTGAGTTTTAGACCCAAAATTAGATATTTTAAACAAAGTAATTATGAAGACGTTTCGAAGGTGTTCTAACTAGGATGTGGTGCTCTGGCCACCTGGGTGGATTTGGCCCGTCTGCCAGCCGGGCCGGTTCTGCCTCTCTCTCTCCGATCCTGAGCCTCCTGGATTAAACTCTTATTTCCTCACTGACATATACATAGCTCCATTGCCTTCTGCTGCTCAGTGTTCATTTTATTTTTATAAACCTTTCATAAAATTTTTAAGGCTTAATTGGTTTAAACTCAGAACACTTTAAAGACCTTTGGGTTTGCTATCTTTTCCTATAACGGCACCATGTTGAAAGACCAATTGCCTCCTACACTCTCCATGACTCTGTCTGTGACTCCAGGAAATGGGAGACTTCCTTTAATCAGTTTTTACCATGTGACAAATAGAAAATATTATTGGGAATATTAACCTCATTTGAAACACTCATGTTCTGATCATTATAATCTAACATGAGTCATGAAATCCTTAAGTCAAGTCTCAGATATTCTGGTCAATATGTTAAAGAAGGAAAAGAAGAAAACTCAGGATGCTCTCCACTTATCTAGCATGGGTAGAAATGAATACAGACATGCACAGAGCTCACCCTTTCCTCCTGGGGACCCGGAAGTTCCAAGGCCATTGCTGTCCTCAACTCCCACACAGGTCCAGGACTCCACCACTTTCGAGCACCGATCCAGCTTGCTCCAGAGAAAAACAGGTCAGTGATACTTTTTTATAAGTGTAGATTATATAACCTTAAATAGAAAACATAGACTATCATAAATTATACATCAATATAAAAAATAAAAAATGTAAACAGTTATAATCTTATCATTGTAATTATCATTTTTATTATTACTAATATTTCTTGAGGCTGTGTAGTTGGGGCAGCAGCTACAAAAGACCCCAAGTAAAGTTTTTCCATCCTCAAAAAAAATCTCTAGCATTCCTCATTCTCCATAATGGAATTTATCATAGCATTTTTTAGTTTTAAAACTAAATGTGCAAGAATGTAGTCTCTATCTATTTATTTTTTGAATTTTTAACTATAAACATCAAATAAATTAAATATCAGTTTTCAAAATTGAAGACTAAACTGAAAAAACAATGTCTGAATTGCCACAGTGTTCAGAAGCAGAAATAGATGGATCCAGGGCAACAGTGTAAAAGTTAACTTTTGAAAAAGGAACAATGACTTTCCTTTGACGTAGGAGGGAAAGAATAAGGACAGATGTTGCACTGCTGATGTGATGACACGGTGCTTATTTCTGAATTCGAATAAACCATCTGCAGCTACATAACTTAAAAATATTATCCCAGCCTGCTGAGAAGGGCAATAAACAAGCACAACTTTGTCAGAGGGGCTGCACCCACTCACAGGCTCCTTCCCCATTTGGAGCTCTATCTAGAGTGTGTCAGGAGCACAGCTACAGGCCCATGCCAGAGGCCTGGGGGCTTCGTGTACTTTTCTTTTTCCAGCAGACCAACCAAGCACAATGTGCAGGGATGTGACTGATGCCTTTCTCGTAAAGACATGGAAGAATCTGAACCATGGGATGTGCTAGGACAAAGGGGTGAAAATCTTCCAATTTGGTGACATGGGTTGAAATTTTCTGTATAAACATTGATTGGAATGGGTAAGCTGACATGCATGGTTTTCTAAAAGATAGCTTCGGAATACTTAGAGGATTTCAGTCATTAAGAAAAATATGTTTTAGTTAATACAGATGAGATTGACAAGCTTGGATATAGAGTTTGTGACATTCTATCCCCTTATCCCTTATAATTTTCAGGTACGCAAGACTATAATTTGATGTCTGTGCACTTTGCATGCCCCCCCACCTGGAGTCTAGTTTCCTTCCATTACCATGCATTTGACCCCTCTTTATCTTTTAATTCCAAATCTTGCTTTTAATGTTTTTTTTTTTTTTTTAGTAACAGCATTGGATAAACTCAAAATCATGGGAAACCAAAAATGCTGTTTTTACCATTTATCATGGTGGCTGTAGATAGGGGACAGTAATTATTCCTGTTTGTGATTGTGTTCTGTATGGCATTCTTGTAGTCTATTATGGGTAACAGCTGGTTGGAAAAGTAGGAGCCCCTCTGGGTTGCTGAATTCATTAGTTATTAGTTTGTTCATTCAACATCTACTTATTGAGTACATAATTCTGGGTACTGTACTACTACTACTAATAATAATAATCATTATTATTATTATAGCTAAAGTTTACATAGCTCTTATATAAGGTACTGTTCAAACTTTTCCACTTGAATTTACTAATCTAATCCTTACCCCATAAGTTCTTGTTTTATCCCATATTACAAATGAGGATGTACATGGAAAACACAATCTCTGACCTCAGAGCACATACAGACTGACAGAGAATAGAGCCTTGCACAGTTCGTTACAAAGTACACCTCTGTACTATGGAGGGAGCACATGCCAGGGAACCCTATGTCAAGTTAAGACCAGAAAGATGTAAAAAGGGACATGGGGTGGGAGTGTGGCTGGAATGAATATTGCAAGCAGAACCATCACTTATATAGCTTTCTGGGCCTTTGTGGTACAAAAAAAAAAAAACATTTTAGGAAGCAAAAAGCCGGGATAGTTGGGGTTTGGGGAGTGAGAGGCTGGGAAGAATAGATTGGCAGAGGACACAAATTTTGCATATCTAGTAAGAGGCCATTATAGTATAGTAGTCCAGGTCAAAGGGTGGGGATGTTGAGAGAGAGGTGGGGTATTAGAAGCCTTTAGGAGGTAGAACAAACAGGACTTGGCCAACTCAAGGCTGTGATGGGGGGTGAGAGATAAGGGTGAGGATTGGCCCCAGGCCTTTGGGTGGCTGGTGAGGCTCTTCGTGGAGGTAAAGAACAGGGTCTCCCCTGGCCCTGCGACAATTGGCATTGCTGGCTATAGAGAACACAGCATTGGCATCTCTGCCAGAATGAAAGGTCACAATGAGTACCCACATTAGAACCCCAGGCTCATGATGAAACAAACTCAGTTTACTGGCCTTTTCCAAAGATGCATACCATGTGTCCAAGCAGAAATGGCCTTGGACATCACTGCCCACCCCCTTGCTGTGTGCCAGACCTTCTCTATTTCTATTTTTTCCTTCCCACATCATCTCTCTCCTCATAATTCTTTTTCCCCACAGCATCTCATAATCTGCTAACTCATAATTTTACTCAACTTTTAGTAACTCTTTCCCTTCTTTGATATTGTTATCAAGAAAGACTATAGTTTTGTTTGGAGAATGAATTAAGTTTACTTGAATAGAAAAATCACTGAAAAAATAATGGAAATTTTTGTAAAGTCCAAGTACAAATGAGGTAAAGGAGTTTTGGAGGAAAGCCTTCCAGTTGAAAGGATTTTTGAGTCATTTTAACTGTCATTGGATACAGTTCTAGCAATAACTTTAAATAGGTGCAGGCTCACAAATGGATTGATAATGATCTAAGCATTTGGAGGAGGGATTAATGGGGGATTGATTTTATTTTTTTGGCAAAACTACGGATAGGATGAAAATTGCTGCGGATGAATCAATGCTGCAAAGCAACAGGTAATGGGATAGCTTGTTACAACATTTAAGATCCTAGGATCTGATTAGGCATTTATTATTGCATTATTTTATATACAATAAGCTTGTGTACTCTAAACCGAATACAAAAAAAAATAAGAAACATGTTGTTTGAATGTGTTCTGCCTTAGGTAGGTGTTGCCCTTTTCTATCCACCATCCCTGGGGCTCTCTTTAACGCAGAAAGCAAGTATCTTTGACTCTCTTCTACTCTGCGACTTGTGAAACTGTCTCCACTTTTAGATGGACCCCCCTTCTCCCATTTAGCCCTGCTTTATGCTGAAAATGACTCCTTTCAAATTTCTCGTGTTGAAAGAACATGAAACCGAATTCATGGTTCACTAGAGAATCCCACAGAGTCATTGTGCAAGCAGCCTGCCAAAGCAGAGGAAGGTTAAGGGCTTTGGGGTTTTTTGTTGTTGTCTTGGAGGTTAAATGTCTGTTTTGGTTTTATTGAAATAATAGGAGGGATTGTTAAGCTCTGCTGTTTGAAAAGAATCATAATGTTCTCTTTAAAATAGAAGGGGTTTTATAGTTTGGGTTTTTTTGGGGGGAGGTGAGATTTTTTAGTTTGTTGTTGTTTTGTTTTTTGTTTGTTTGGATTATTTTTTCTGTTTCAGTTCTCTGACTGTAAGTCCCAAGCAGGTACCTGGAGCCAGTCAGTATTTCATATCCCCTAATATGAAATTCTGCCGGGGATGCTAACAAAACCCACTCATCACAGGGGATGTCACTGGCATTTAAAAGGTGAACTGAAACCCAGCATCACAGCTCCAGGCTCCTTCCTCTCACTCCATAAGAATTTATTAAATCTCCATAATGTTCATAGAAGGTCCTAGGGTACATGTGGTGGGGGGTGCTGAGGCGAACAGAGAAATGGCCTCTGACTCCAGGCACTTACATTTAAGTAAAGGAGGTTGGCTTTGTATCCAAAGAGCAGAAAATAAAATAACAAGTGCTATAAGCAGAAATTAGAAGAAACGCTATGAGAATTCAAACAAGAAGAGAAGAATTTTAATAAGTAGATTAGGAATAGCATTACTGAACAAGTGACAAGGAAGCTAGGTCTTACAGGATTGGTGGAATTGGTTATTCAAAGATGGAGCAAAGAACATCCTAAAGATTCCAGGTTTAAAGAATATTGTGAACAAAGGCCTGGAAAAGGGCAAGGAAAAATATGTATAGTTGGCAAGGCTATTTGTTTAGCTGGGGCCTTGGAGAAATGCAGGAAGTCAGAAGAAATAAGGCTACAGAAATGAGTGGAAATTGTCAGGATAGTTGCTTCCGGGAATGGGAGTTGAGGAATAGATGGGAACTTCCCCTTTTAACTCTCTATGCTTTCATATTGTTTTAATTTCTTACATTTCTTTATTGAATAAGTAGGGACACACTATGAAAACCCTTGAATACCAGGCCAGGGAATTTTCTTCACTTGGTTGCAAGGAAACCACCAAGGCAGAAAGGGCATGGTGAGAGTTGTGCTCCGCGGAAGTGTTTGTGGAAGAAATATTTAGGGTGTGTTGGAGATGAGTAAATGGCTTAGGAAATATCGTAATAGTACAAGTTGGAAATGATGGAAACAGAAGGGGCTAGAAGTGTGAAGAGCTATGCTGGAGGGAACCCAGAGCAGTTCTTCATGGCAAAAGGCCAGCTCTGTTTCTTTCCCTTGTTCCTGGCTATCTGAGTGCTCCCGGCACTGAGGGTGCCACTGAGACACAGGCAGGAGAACAGGAGCTGCTGCTTCTCTGGGACACTGCTCCAAACCTGGAGTCGATTCCTTAAGTGTGCCTTACTCTTGCTCAAAGGATTGCTCTCTAGACCAAAGCTACTGTTATAAAAGCATAATATACCAATCCTTCATGAAGTTGAAAAGAAAAGCTCAAAGAGCACTTGATGGAGGCAAAATTAACCCATAAAACAACTAGAGAAAAAGAAGAGAAATTAGACTTTCTAACATCCTTTCCAGTTTGCTTTGTGTTAGGCCTCATCTCTCATGATCAATCTTACCCTCTTTCTTTGGAACTGACCACAGTTTTCATCTTTGCATTTTCCCATAAATGCAGTTAATGAGGTAGTCAGTAAAGGGATCATGGCCTTCTCTCTAGCACTATGGGCAGTCCCACTTCTGAAGAGCACAGTACTGACCAGTCAATTATCCCAGGTTTGCTCTAAGTGTTACCTCTTTACATCCCTCCTATTTGAAATGTCTACAGATTAGATGAGACAAATAAACGACGAGAGAGAGAGAGAGAGAATGAAAGAACAAACCTCTGTTTTTAAAATCAAGGCTCACACTCATTTCTAAATGTTTGTTTTATTTGATAATCTTTGTGATTCCAATAAGGTCTTTAAATCTAAAAAGTAAGCAAACAAATAGACATCAAAGTGTTTTCTAAAGGAAAGTGGCATGGCCTCAGATGGAACTCAACTTCTGACACTTAGATTCAGCAGACACCCATGAGCACCTATGTGCCTTACCTATCTTGCATAGAAGTCACCATCAGTGAGCACCTCAGAAACTTTTAATGCAGTGAGGGAGATAAATAAATTGATAAAGCTGTCTTTCAGTATAATGAATGCTCAAGAAAAGGGCCTGAATAGTTTAAAGTTCCTGAAAAATCATAGTCCAGTCAGCCATCAATTCTGTACTTTTGGAGAAAACAGTATGGTCAGGAAGGGGAGCACAGATTCCAAATATGGGGAGGATTCAAAGAATTAGAGGTATCAAAGAGGCAGAAAGTAACTTGGTGAAATGGATACCTATTCCCTATGGACATTACAGTTGTGTATTAAAATTGCTGGGTTACATAGGTAAAGGGAAACCATGAACCTGGAACCCAAGTGTTCAATGAAATGACTTAGAAAAAAAGATCTGCTGATGATGGTGAAGAGGAAATGGAAGAGGAAGACTTAGCCAGACAGAATGAGCCTGGAAAGGTAAAAGATTTGCATGTATGTTCTGTTTGCTTGCGTGTTTATTTTCATCAGCATGAACAAGTATTGTTCTGGATTCACAGAAGAAAACAGGTAAGATACAGGCCAACATCCCCGTTTCCCCACCTTGTTGTGGGAAGAATCATATTCTGGGATAATGCCATTTTTCTTACCTTATCCTGAAGTTTGGGGTGAAAGGCTGTATTTTTGTATAGTTATATCCATAAAGTATATTGGATATTGTCTGCTCAAGCAAAATAATTCTTCAAATAAGAGTGATAGCCTCAAACCAGAAATTGCTGGGAGTAGGCACTCGGGTCTGGTAGAGCACCCTAACCAAACAATTATGGAAGACCAACTGCCCAAAGCAACTTACTTGCACACAATAGAACAGGAAAGTTAATGATGGTCCTGGGAATAGGACCCTATCTTTGGCTCTAGGATAGAGCATCATCAATACATACATTGTTGTCAGAACACAGGTAACTTTCATTTTAGCAAATACTGCATTCAAAAATTAATTCTTTAGTTGGTTATTTTTAGGCTCAGGTTTTATTTTCATATGTAAAGATATGTTGGGTTCCCTAGGAAGCAGTCTGAGCTACATGTGTATGAGGAAGGGCCCTTGGGACCAACACCTGTGGAAGTGAGAGCAGGAGCTGGCTGGCAGAGGGGAAGCTCAGCTGTGCTGCAGTCCTGGCAAGAGCTTCAGGGGCTCTGGAGCTGAGCAGGCTTTCAGAACCTTCCCCAGCTGAGACAAGGGGACAGGCCTTTCTACCTTCATAATCTTCAGTCATTGGATATGGGCCTACCTCTGTCAGGAAAAATGGCTTTCAATGGGCATATTTTTTCAGCTAAGAAAACCCTGAAATACAGTTGACAACTGAAGACTGTCTGTTAATGTGCTTCTAACAGCTGGAGGAATAAGTTTTTCTTCTTTTTTTTTTACCTTAAATTTTATTTCTCTCATGCTCGCCATGCACCTCTGGCAATCACCAATCTGTTCTCTGTATCTATCAGCTTGTTTTGTTTTTTAGAATCCACATATGAAAGATAGTATATGGTATTTGTCTTCCTCTGTCTGAGTTATTTTACTTAGAATAATACCCTTAAGATCCATCCACATTGTTACAAATGGCAAGGTTTTATTCTTTTTATGGTTGAGTAATATTCCATTGTGTCTGTGTATATCAGTTTCTTTACCCATTCATTCATCGATGGGCACTTAGGTTGTTTCCATGTTTTGGCTATTGTAAATAATGCTGCAGTGAACATAGGGGTGCAGGTATCTTTCTGGGTTAGTGTTTTCGTTTTCTTTGGATAAATACCTAGAAGTGGAACTGCTGAATCATATGATAGTTCTATTTTCAACTTTTTTTGAGGAACATCCATACCATTTTCCACATTGACTGCAGCATTTACATTTCTACCATCAGTCACAGGAGTTCCTTTTTCTTTACCTCCTCACCAACACTTCTTATTATCCTCACCAACACCAGAAGTGTTGGTGAGGATGTAAAGAAAATGGATGTAAAGAGTAACAGCCATTCTGACAGAAATGAGAAATGAGGTGATATCTCACTGTGGTTGTAATTTGCATTTGTCTGACAATTAGTGATGATGAGCATCTTTTCATCTGTCTGTTGTCCATGTGTATGTTTTCTTTGGAAAATGTCCATTCAGAGCTTCTGCCCATTCTTAAATTGGATTGTTTGGGGGTTTTTTTGTTTGTTTTTTTTTTTGTTATTGAGTTGTATGAGTAATTTATGTATTTTGGTTATTAGTTCCTCAGGTATATGATTTGAAAACATTTTCTTCCATTTAATAGGTTGCCTTTTCATCTCATTGATGGCTTTCTCTGCTGTGCAGAAGCTTTTTAGTTTGATGTAGTCCCACTTGTTTATTTTTGCTTTTGTTGCCTTTGCTTTTGGTGTCAGATTCAACAAACCACTGCCAAGACTGATGTCATGGAGCTTACTGCTTATCTTTTCTTCTAGGAGTTTCTTGATTTCAGGTCATATGGTCAAGTGTTTAAATTCATTTTGAGTTAGTTTTTATGTATGGTGTAAAACAGTAGTTGAGATTTATTTATTTTGATGTGACTACCCAGTGTTTCCAACACCATTTAGTGAAAGACCATCTTCCCCCCATTGTATATTCTTGGCTCCTTTACTGTAAAGTAATTGACCATGTGTGCATGGATTTATTCCTGGCCTCTCAGTTCTATTCCATTGATCTATATATCTAATTTTAATGCCAATGTCATACTTTTTTAAGTATAGTTTGAAATCAAGAAGTAGGATGCTTTCAGATTTGTCCTTTTTTCTCAAGATTGCTTTGGCTATTTGGGTTTTTTCTTTTGACTCCATAAAAACTTTAGGATTATTTTATTTCTTTGAAAAATGTCATTGAAATTTTGATAGGGACTACATTGAATCTAAGATTGCTTTGAGTAGTATGATAGTATAACAATATTGATTTTTCTAATACATAAAATATCTTTTCATTTATTTGTCTTTTTCCATTTCTTTGATTAATGTAGAAATATACAGACTTTCACCTCCTTGATTAAATTTATTCCTCCTTATGTTATTCTTGAAGTCCTTGATTCTTGAAGGGGTATCTAGATGACACATCACAGTATCCCCCACAACATCCAAAATACCAATGTAGTCCTAATTTAACTGAATTATTTAGCTTTGTAGCTCATAATGTAACTCTGTAGTAAAATGACTCATAAAGCTGAATAAATAAAGGAATTGTGTAATCACTGCTTTTAGCATTATTCTCATGACAAAATATATTCTGCATTCCTGCTTGAAATGCCAAAAACACATGCCCTCTCACTCTGGCAGCAGAGAAAGCAGAGAAACAGCAGGCCCTCTCTCTCTCTCTCTCATACACACAAACACTGATACATGTGCATACATGGACACATGCGCATACACATGCAGAGTCTTGTCCAGACGTGGGCAATGAGATATTACTCTTTCACCAATTGTATGTTTAACCTCTAGAACATGTGAAGCACTGTGCCATTCTAGATAAGCTAGAGAATGTAAACATTCTATAACAGAGGCTCTGGGAGACATGAAGCTCTATCGTTAGCTACAAGAGCAGTGGCTACTATTAATTCATTTAACAAACATTGTGCTAAGTGTTGTAAATTAAAAGGTGGATGAGACCCAGTACCTGTTAGAGGGTTTACAGTCTGGAAGAAGATCCACAGTGAACATGCAGAGAGGGTGTCACAAGACATGGAAGAGGAATGGTCAACTTTCCCTGGGTAGGTTTAGGAAAACCTGAATGTAAGAAGTGGTACTTAAACAAAACACTCAAAGCACAATCACATTTATGGCTAGCAGAATGAATAGAAGAGGGAAGAAAAGGACAGAGTACTGTGGCCTAGGAAACATCTCAGACAAAAGCATGGACGTGTGGAACACATGGTATGTTTGTGAGGTTTCACGCATTTGGTTTGGCTGGATTGCAGGGTTTGTGTGGATACAATGGTGTTTAGCAAGAAATAAAGCTGAAGGGAGATCAGCTTGTGAAAAGCTTAAAAGCCATGCTTTCAAATTTACAACTTTATTTTCTTGGCAGTGGGGAGCCATTATGGCTTTGTAACTGGAGAGTAACATGGTCAGATTTCTGTTAAAGTAAGATCACTGAGAGCAACGTGCTGGTAAATCGGAAACTGGAAGGAAGGTAAGCAGGATTTTGTCATAGGACTCTAGGTAAGAAATTATCGGGGCCTCAATCAAACCAGCCACAGTAGGGATTGAGAAGAGAAGAAAAACTTCAGAGGTACACATAGGAAGGAGAACTGGTTTGCAACTGATTAGAATGGGGGTGAGATGAACAATCTAGAATGACTCCCAGGTGTCTGAGTGGATATGGTACCATTTACCATGGCAGTGAATACGTAAAGAGAAGCAGGTTTGGAGGGAGAGTTTACTGGTTTAATTATAGATATGTTGAGAATGAGTATGAGAGGGTAGCATCTAAGCTAATAAATACATACATAGCTTTAGTGCTCAAGGCAAGAAGTTAATTAGAAATATGGGGCATGGACTTACAGCCATGAGAGTGGATAAGGTGGCCGAAAGAGATGGGTAACAAGGATAAAGAGGGGAAAAGGGGCCAATGGGTGAACATTTAGTATCCCCAATATTAATGGAGTAGCCTGAAGCAGAAGAACTAGCAAAGGAGAATAAGAAAGGTGAGAAAGTCGAGAGAGAGAGAGATCTCAGAAACCAGACTAGAGATTGAGTTTCAAGGGGATGGGTGTGGTTAACAGTATTGAATGTTGCAAAAATAGTCAAGTTAGATGGGGACTACAAAGTCTACTGGATTTGGATGGTAAGTGATCACCAACCTTTGCCAAAGCAACTTCAAAGAGTGCGGAGGCAGAGAGCTCGCTGTACCAGGTTGAAGAGTAGGAGTAAGGAAATGAGCCAGGAATGGTCACACAGATCATTCATTGGAAGTTAAGGAATTTTGAGGGTAGGCTTGTTAAGTGGAGTTTCTTTGTGGATGTTGAAATCATTCAGGATATTGGCAGGAAATAGATTGGAAAAGAAAACTGCTGGCCAGGAAGGAGCCCAAGTCTGCTCGCAATAGCTGAGAAGTCAGGGGAGGTCGTTCACTCATTGGACCAGCATATAACAAGTAGCCTTAAATTTCAGCATCAGAGAGCATGAATAGTGGGTCTAAATGGCACAAATCTCAAAGGACAAAGATTTTTGGCCTTGATGTTAAAAAATAGTGATTTTGAAATGGGATTGGTGAGTCAGAAGGCCACTGTTTCTGGCCCTGCTGGTGTTTACATCATAGCAGAATGAACACCCTCCACTTGAGAGGGCTCCAGAAGAGGCAGTTTGTCCTTGAGGGGAAGTCAGATTTCTGTGACGAGAAAGAGCTGAAGGGGCTGTTCCCTGAAAATCTTGAGCATGTGGCAGGGTTTGATAAGCAATGGAATGCAGGGTCCAGAGAGTAGAGCAGGACAGTTTCTGAGGGAGGCCAGCAGTGCTGGAGGAGTGGGTGGGATGAGACCAAAGTAAGGCAAGGAGGTCAAGAATAATATGCAAGGTAACAGTTGCCTGGTGGCACTTGTGTTTTGTGGGTAGGAAAGATAACAGATGAAAGTCCTGGTGAGATTGATTATTCTGGTGCTGTGGCCTGGTAAGTATAGCAGACTCAGGCTCTTACTGCTTTTTACATGGGATGCTCCTGAGGATCCCTTTGAGGTCCACTCACCCTGGAATGTAGCTGGAGGAGAGCAGCCTCTGGAGTGCTGCTCTCCCAGTGAAATCACAGGGCCATGTGATGTTAGGGTGAATATACAGCATGGAGATGTTTGGAAAGGCTTTGGAAGGTCTCTCTCAGTTAGCATTCTTCCCACATCATGGGAGGCATTGGTGTATGGCTCCCACCTGCTCTGCTCTTGATGAGCCCTAGTGGATTCCAGCAGCAGCAGCAGCAGCAGCAGTAGCAACAGGTCCTTGAGGACTGGGGGCACCAATTTGGGGGCTGTTCTTGCATCAGTAGCGGTAATTTTGTGGATTTGTAGAAATGAGTCATTCCTAAGCCTGATATTTATAAATTTAGTGTTGTATTTCCTAAATTGCAAGCTCCTAAGTATGTCTTCACTGTTCAGCAGCCTCCTCAGAGCCCCCTCTGGAGGTAACACAGAGACACTAAAGCAGGAGAAATAGAATTGAATCACGTAGACTCTTTTTTCTGGTCTGTTTTATTTGGGTCAAGCACGGAGCTGAGAATCCTTAAAGCTCCTATCTGACAATTTTAGCTGTTACTTCCCACAGCCATAATATAATCAGACTTCACCCTGCGATGAGAGGCAATAATTGCAGTAGCTGCATCATTTGCCTTCACCCCGGAGTGTGAGAATTCCATCAGAACTGCCTTGTTCAAATATGATTTTCTGGGATTTATACCAACAAAAATGAAAATGGTTTCTGTCAGTGTGTTCAGTAGGAAATGTATTTTGGGAACATGATAGATGGACCCTGACTTTCTTTGTAGCAGAAGACATGATCTTTGTAAAACATCTATCAACTGCTCTGACAACGCAAGCCAGAATTTCCCACTGTGCTCCCACTACAGTTAGGCATAGCTGGTCTTCATGTTTATGATTACATTCTTAATATTTACTGCAATCAGCGCATATGTTGAGGGGGGAGAGGCCAGCATGACAAAAAAGGTCACCTTGGAAGCAATGCACCATTCTCCACTGTATACAGGTGAGGCCAGATTTTTATTAGAACCTCAGTGGTTGTTTGACAAGCCCTTTGTCTCCTGTTACTCTGCCTTGCAGCCTCCACCAGCCAGAAAGCTTTGCTCAGAAACATCACTTCACCCGCCTCCTGCATTTCAGCCTGATCTCTCTCTTAATCTCATTCCCTCATTTCTCGTTATGTTTCCGAGAATCTGTTAATTTGCTTTTGATGATTCTGCTTCATTTTGGCAAACAGAGATTTCTTGGGAATCCTCTGGAACCCCATTTTCTGACATCTTGAACATCATTAAGCTGTGTTGTACTGAGCAATGTCCTGAAAATCACAAAAGAGGGATGCCTTCTGGCTGCTACTACCAGACTTAGAAATAAAAACAGAGGACACTAGGGTCAATTTTTTAAATTATATTTTATTGATTATACTATTATAATTGTCCCAATATTTCCCCCCTTTCCCCTCTCTACCCAGCACTCCCACTACCTCACCCAGTCCCCACACCATTGTTCATGTCCATGGGTCATGCATATAAGTTCTTTGGCTTCTCCATTTCCTATTACAGTAAGGCAGTGGCTTACTGTAATTTACATCCCCATAACTATTCTGTAACTATCTATTTGTACTTCTCTCTTTATCTTTAATATTTGGCATTTTAATTATAATTTGTCTTAGAGTAGGCCTCTTTGCATCCATCTTGTTTAGGACTCTGTGCTTCCTGAACTTATATGTCTATTTCCTTCACCAAATTAGGGAAATTTTCTTCACTATTTTTTCAAATAGAGTTCCAATGTCTTGTTCTTTCTCTTCTTCTGGCACCCCTATCATGCGAATGTTGGACCTCTTGAAGTTGTCCCAGATGCTGCTTACACTAGCTTAGCTTTTTTTGGATTCTTTTTTCTTCTTTTTGTTCCATGAGGTTGTTTTATGCTTCCTTATTTTCCAAATCACTGATTTGATTTTTGGCTTCATCCACTCTACTGTTATTACCCTGTATATTATTCTTTATTTTAATTAGTGTATCCTCCATTTCTGACTGGATCTTTTCTATGCTGCTGAGGTCCTCATTAAGTTCTTTGAGCATGCTTATAAACCAGTGTTTTGGACTCTGCATCTATTTAACTGCTTATCTCCATTTTGTTCACTTCTTTTTCTAGAGTTTTGATCTGTTCTTTCATTTGGGCCATGTTCCTTTGCCTACTTATTTTAGCAGCCTCTCTGTTTTTGTTTCTATGTACTAAGTAGAGCTGCTATGACTCCTGGTCTTGATAGCATGGCCTAATATAGGGTGTCCTGTAGGGTCCAGTGGCACAGACTCCTCTATTACCCAAGCTGAGTATTTGAAGTTCACCCTTCATGTGGGCTGAGTATGCTCTCCCCTTGTAGTTGAGCCTTGATTGCTATTGGCAGGTCAATGGGAGGGATTTACCCAGGCCAGTCACTTGCAAGGACTGGCTGTGACCACTGACTACCAGCCTCTGCCCTCTGTGGAAAATCAGCTGTGCAGGGAGTGCATATTGTTCCAATATGATCTATAGCTGCCCACTGGATGTGTAGGCTCTGGGGTTTCGCAGGTGGTACAGGCCAAGGTCAGCCCCCACCTGTGTTCTGCCCAGGGCCACCCTGCATGAGCTATAAAGCAAACTGAGGTGGCTGCTACTTATCTGGGCTTGGAGATTCCCAGGCAAAGTCAAGCTGTGAATTGAGGCTGGATGTTGCTAGTGGTGGGCCTGGGACCACTTAGCAAGAGGTTTGGGGGGCCAGTGGCTTACTGAGACTGGCTATTGCTTATTTGATAGGATTTAGGAGGTTGAAAAGCATGAGCCAAGACCTGCCATTCGTATGGAAAAGTGATGGTATATAGCTTGGATGGGCCCATAATTTGGGTGGAACAGAGTCTCAGGGGATCTACAGGGCAGGGCAAACAATGTTAGCCAGGTTGATGGAATCTCAGATATGGCACCCACCTTCTGGCTGTGACTGTGATGGGGGAAGGGTCAGAAAAGGGAGAATGGCCTCTGTCCACCTTTCTGTCTAGGAGAAAGCTGTTCCCCAGCTCCTGCCTTGATGCCAGACACTTCAGTTTCTCTCTGTATGCCACTGGTGCCTTTCAAGCTTCTACCCTTATGGTAGAGCTCAAAGGGAGTGAGTCTGAGTAAGTCCATGTGTGACTTCTTTAAGGGGAACTGCTTGGAACTCCTGAAGTTTCTTCCACTGACTCAATCCATGCTGGCTTTTGCAGCCATAAGTTTTGGGAACTTACCTTACTGGCAGTGGAACTCTGGTCTGAGGTCCTGGTATGGGGCTGGGACTCCTTGCTCCCAAGATACCCCTCCTGAATTTTTATTCACCCCATGTGGATGTGAGACCAGCCCATTTCACATCTCTGCCCCTCCTACCATTCTGGATGGATATGGTTTCTTTAACTCCATAGTTGTCAGGCTTCCATTCAGCTCAATTTCTGACAGTTCTGAGTGATTGTTGTTCTATATTTTAGTTGTAATTTTGATGTGGTTGTGCAAGGAGGTGAGCCATGTTTACCTATGCCACCATCTTAACTGGAAATCCTTGGGTCATTTTGAATTGAAGATAAACAACAATTTTTTTTAGTATAACTGGATCCCATTCAATATTTGGTACATACTTATACTAAAATGTTATTCATTATTCATCTGAACTTCAAATTTAACTTGGAAGTCTTGTATCTTACCTGACAACACTCCCCAGGCCCTTTTGTTTGCTGCGATGTTTCCTTGGTATGGGGATCTTACATAGCCTGTGAGAAACTTCTCCAGAAGAGGAATAAGCTGGCCTAGTATGGTTTTTAGTGTGCAGGACTGCTTCAGGGATCTCTTTGATGGAGGTTGGGGGTACAGGAGGTGTGGGGGAGGAGTGAAGTAGGGAGGGAAGTGGAGTTGATCTTCATGTGAGCACAAAACGCAGAAGCTTTCTACCCTTCATCCTTCATCTATTTCTTCCTAGGCTAGTGGAATTCCAGGTTTCCAGTCCAGGGTGGGGGTGGAATGGACAAGGCTGTTATAGTACATAGTGTTTCTCAGACTTTTGTCTGAGAATGCCTGTCTACATCTGACAGGATGCTGTGTTATGCAGTACACTGTTTGGGAAAACACCCTGTGCACTGTTCCCCATGAACATGTTTTTGCTGCACATAGAGTTTACCTGGTACCACTGAATCCAGCTATTTATTCTCCAGATTCATCATCAGTACCCAGTACTGACTCCAGCCAAGGTACAATAAACTCCATATCTGTTGTGAGTGTGTTCCTAGAGCCCAGTCATTTGTATATGGTTGCTTTTGGAAATAAGTTTTATAGCCAATACTTTTATTAATAATGTGGCTTATTTCTTTGGAAATTTTTCAGATAACCAGAAATACTGGGTGCCTAGCTAGCCTCCTCTCCTCCTGCTGACAAACAAAAACAGAATTATTATATACACTGCTTTCTTCCATTGAAGTGCTCTCCACTCTAACTTGACTAATCACACAATCAGGAAGGCCTAGGGATGTTTATGAAGGCAGCCAGATGTAGAAGCTTCCAGAGCTCAGTTTTGTACATGATGCCATAGGCCTTAGTGAATCCGACAGATATAACAGAGGGATATAAACATTGAATATTGAGGTTTCCCCCTCTTCAATGTATGATGAAAATCAACTCAAGGCTATCCTGAATTTTTAGATGATGGGGTTACTTTCTCCAGTCATGTGGTTAAGATGTGCTTGCATATCTCTTTTTAGGGGCTTTATTTCTCTAGAAACTCAACATTTGCCATTTGATGGTTTGAGTGACATATGTATGACCTTACCCACAAGAGTTTAATAGGAGTCAGACAGTAGTCCTTCCAAGAAGTATCATGTAGCAATTAGCTCATCTTTCAAATCTTATTACCAAGCAGTGACCGAATTGAGGTGTAAGCACCATCTGGACTTTGAATGTATCCATGGTATCATTTCCTTTCAGTAGAAATTTATATTAGTGATACCAGCTGATGCCTGACATATTCTTTTTATAAGACTATAGTATAGTACTTCATATTTCAAGTCCCATGTTACTCAGTCATTCTCCTATATTACAGTAAAATCTCAGTGAGATTTGTCACCTCAGTATTTTACAGTCCATTGATATGAGAAAGAGCAATGGAGACTTTTTTAACTATTAGTCTGCAATGCTCATCACTTAACTTAGATAACAAAGTGACTCTAACTCATTTCCATCAATCATAGCTATGCAAAAATATGTGTATGTACATATACTTTCATGCACATAGTGCAGACACTCACACAATATACAAGTGCATGCAACACACACACACGATCCTTTCATTTTTTTCATGTTTTTCTAGTACATCCTGTCCTGTTCTAGTCTTCTTAGTCTGTAATAAGTTAAACAAATGTCCTGCCATACTTAGTGTCCAGAACTATCTAGATGGTTAATTTACTGACTCATAAGTTAAATTTCAGTTTTTCCCATTCCAATTAGTCTAGCAGTTACTGGGTTGCTATCCTCTAGCATTTCTCTTGCCCTTTATAATCTCAATGAATTCTTTTGACCCACATTATTTTTAAACACAAGCAAGATCAGAACAGCATTCGGTATGTATGTGATAGTGGAGAAGTCATGCTCTGCCTAATGTGGGGATTTTTGTGAATTTTATCACTGAGCCTCAAGGCAGTTTTTTGATAGGGTCCTACAGGGAAATACACAGGATTTACTGCTCCATTGCTCACTCCAAAATCATCAAGTTCTGTTGAACTGATTGTGTTAGCTTAGATATACAAGAGAGAAGCTCCTTAAAAAGTATTAAGCAGAAGTAAAAATCTAATAGGTTACTATATTCATTTCATACTTTCATTGCTCATTACCTCTTCTACTTTAATTACATATGCTGTGTGAAATAATCAGTTCTTGCCATTACCAAACAGAACCCACAGGATCTTATTTTCCTCAGACTATTTGCTTTGGTGTTGAATTAACCATTTTCATGGAACAATTTTGTTTGACAGAAGATTGACTCTGGGGATTAAAACCCTGTTTTTCAGCAAGTACAGGCTGCAGATGGTGTCTCACATATCCAGAAAGATGAACTCCCTTCCACCTGTGTTGTTCATTGTCACACACCAAATCTGCCAAAGTTAAGGTGCAAGGTGGTCTGGTGACCCCTGCTACAGCCTGGATTCTCAGTATAACTCTTCCTCCTTTCCACTGGTTCCTGACCCCACAGTAAAGACCTCTGGTGGGGGCTAGGGATGCTCTACCCAAAATATCTGCCTTCTTCTCTAAGCTTGAAATTGCCTCAGTTTCAGTTTCATTTGGGTAAATGAAACTTAAAAAGGTTAAGCTCTAGAAATATACATCGTTCTACCTAAGTGCGTTTCAGTTAGTCAACTCCTTTCTCAGCTAAGATTAAACAGAGGTAATTTGAGGCAAAGACACATGGGTGGGGTACTACACTGACAGAAGCCTGTTTTCTAGAGGCCTGGAGAACAGGCCCAATGCAGTGGAGGGGGGGGGCATGTGAGGGAGAAATGAGAGGGATGCTGGCTCCTCAGAAATGCTGTGGCTGTTACCTTTCTTCCCTCCAGTACTCACTCCACATCAGGGACAGTGTCATCTGACTGGGCATTAACTCTTGGAGTGACAGAGGTCAGGAAAGAGCAGGAAGGGGGTCAGGAAACCAGCTAGAGTCAACTGGTACCTGATGCAGAAATCAGGACAGTCTCTTGACAGGACAGACCTCAAATTAGCTGTGCACAGCATATGGAAGGAGTGTTTAAGATTATCTTGTGTTGCATGTGGCCACACATCCACATAGCTTAGTAAGAATGATACCATAAAACTTTTAATTTTTAATTTTACAAGTAATACTTGCACATATTTTTGTTCTAAAAAACAAAAACCTTACAAATAACACCAAGTTTCCTTTGACAACCTACCCCAATTTTCCAATCTCACCTCCCCAGTTAGAACTTGTGTATATGAGATTATTTGTTTTACTTTTTCTTTTTATATACATATGTATATATGTGTTTATATACTTACATATGTGTATATGTGTATAGATTTGCATATAAATAATATATAATTCAAAATATATAAATACTATAAATATTTATCTTATATAACATATTTTACATATTGCATAATATATAATGTATAATATAATTAAAATATATAAGTAATGTAAATATATTTAATATATAAATACATGTTTTCTTTATATATATAGCAAATCCATAGAAAATATATAACATTATTTTATGTGACTATATTTGTACATTCAGCAAAGTCTAAGTGCCTCCTCTGGACTGGGTCTGTTCTAGGTGCTGGCAGTTGAATTCAGAATAAAACAAAGATCCTTGCCATTATGAAACTTTCATTGCAGTAAATGTTATCATTCTGAAAATTTTTGCACTCAGTAATATGTCTTGGAGGCTTATCCATTTTCATACATCTAGACCAACCTCATTCACTTTAAATGATTCATAAATGTGGTTATATCACAGGCAATTTAGACATTCTCATACTGATGGAATTATTGTCATGAAATTTTGACCAGCATCTAGTCTGCTGGATATCCTACACAGTTTGCTGGCAGTGGAAGGGGTCCCATTTCTTCCCCCTCTGTGTTGGGAGACATAAAGTAATAGTACCTCCTCCATCACTTTATGATAATTTTGTCAGGTGCATTCTGCGTTGTCAGACCAGAAGTGCAATGTGAGAAATATATTTCATAGTGTTGGTAAGGAAAGATTTCTTTTTCTACTTAGGATAATACATCAAAGCTTTAATGATAAGAATCAAAATTAGAATGGGCAAAGCAGCAGCTGAAGGACTAGGCAGTCACACTGTGTTTGCATGCAGATAACAGGGAAGAATAACTGGGGAACGAGACAGACCACACAACCCAGGATTCCAGCACAGGGAAATAAAGCCTCAAAACCTCTGACTGTAAAATGCTGTGGGTGTTGCAGTGGCTGGAAAAACTCCCATCCTCACAAAAGAGTTTGTTGGGGAGACCCAAAGGGTCCTACAACATACACAAACCCACTCACCCAGGAAAGAACACCAGAAGGGCCCAATTTATTTGTGGGTAGTGGGGGAAGTGACTGAAAGCCGGCCAAGAGCTGAGCATTGTTCCCGTTCAGACCCCTCCCCCTGACACAATGCCACAATGTAGAGGTGTGGGTTGCCCCACCCTGGTGAATACCTAAGGCTCTACCCCATACAATATAATGGCTGCACTAGGACAAAGAAATATGGCCCAAATGAAAGAACAGATCAAAGCTCCAAAAATAGAACTAAGTGATGAAGAGATAGCCAACCTATGAGATGCAGAGTTCAAAACACTGGTAACTAGGATGCTCACAGAAATGGATGAATATGGTTGCAAAATGGAGGAAGAAGTGAAGGCTATGCAAAGTGAAATGAAGAGAAACGTACAGGGAACCAACAATAAAGGGAAGGAAACTGGAACTCCAATCAATGATTTGGAGCAGAAGGAAGAAATAAACATTCAACCAGAACAGAATGAAGAAACAAGAATTCAGAAGACAGAAAACTGTACAAGAACAATTAAAATAAAATAAAATTTAAAAAATAAAAAAATAAAAAAAACAAGGATTCAAAACAATGAGGAGAGGCTTACGAACCTCCAGGACATCTTTAAACATTCCAACATCCAAATCATAGGGGTGCCAGAAGAAGAGGAAGAGCAAGAAATTGAAAACTTATTTGAAAATGTAATGAAGGAGAACTTCCCCAATCTGGCAAAGGAAATAGACTTCCAGGAGGTCCAGGAAGCTCAGACAGTCCCAAAGAAGTTGGACCCAAGGAAGCACACATCAAGACACATCATAATTACATTACCCAAGATCAAAGATAAGGAGAGAATCTTAAAAGCAGCAAGAGAAAAGGAAATAGTTACCTACAAAGGAGTTCCCATAAGACTATCAGCTGATTTCTCAAAAGCAACCTTGCAGGCAAGAAGGGGCTGGAAAGAAGTATTCCAAGTCCTGAAAGGCAAGGACCTACAACCAAGATTGCTCTATGCAGCAAAGCTATCATTTGGAATGGAAGGGCAGATAAAGTGCTTCCCAGAATAGGTCAAGTTAAAGGAGTTCATCATCAACAAGTCCTTATTATATGAAATGTTAAAGGGACTTATCTAAGAAAAAGAAGATAATCAAAAATATGAATAGTAAAATGGCAACTCACAACTATCAACAACTGAACCTAAAAATAACAAGAATAAACTAAGCAAACAAGTAGAACAGGAGCAGAATCCTAGGAATGGAGATAATATGGAGGATTATCAATGGGGAAGGAGGTGGGGAGAAAGGGGAAAGGTACATGGAATAAGAAGCATAAATAGTAAGTACAAAATAGACAGGGGGAGGTTAAGAATAGTATAAGAAATGGAGAAGCCAAAGAATTTATATATACCACCCATGGACATGAACTTGGGGGGTGATGTGGGTAGGAGAGGTGGTACAGGTCAGAGGGGAATAAAGGGGAGAATGTGGGACAACTGTAATAGCATAATCAATAAAATGTATCCTTTAAAAAAAAGAATCAAATTTAGAGTGGTGATCAGGAGACTAGACATGGGAGAGAATTGCAGGAAACTTGTGAAGGGACAGCACATGCCTGGACCACAAGAGCAGATGTACGTGATCACAACAGAGAAGCCATTGGGCCTGGTTTAGCTGAGTCCAGGTCAATGACTGGGGTAAGGTATATTTTGGTGTTAAATTCCCATTCTTCCTCTTCCAACATGGTTCCCACTCAAGACATCACCTACTTCTCTTGTTAAATCTTCCTTCATTCCTGTCTCTAGACATTCAGGTTTGATAAAGATGTGAAAAAGCTCCTCTGTCTGAACAATCATAATGAAACTTGTAAGAGCCTCCAGTATAGAATGAAACCCAGTTCTCATAATTGAAATATTTTCCTTACCTCATTCCAATCCACATGAATTTAATGTGTTATATATAGAAGTTTTTTCATGCAGCTAAAAAATTTAATAGGTTTCATAGTTCTCTCTTTCCAGTTGAGGTTTCAGAGCATTTATTTTATTATAGATCTGCTTCATCACAACTTAACATAAAAACATTTTTTAAGCTTTTCTTTGGTTTGTTTACCTTAATCATCTGTGCAAACAGTGCTGATTTTTCTGTCATTAATCAAGTTTCAGTGTTCAAATTAGTGCTGTGTTATTTCCATTTTTCCATCCATTCGTTTAACCTGAAAACCAAACAGTAAGAGAAACCATCAAGTCTTGAGTTTAGATAATTATTTGGGAAACTTCACTCAAGTAGTTTCATAAGTGAGATAATCAGGTGTGTTTCATTACATCTTTTTTTCTATGTAATATTTTACATAGTTTCTATATGTAGTTATTAGCAAGAAAAATATTGGTGGACTTAATTAAAGTTCTAGTGATTTCATTTCTTGGTATTCAAGGATTATTCTAGGGAATGCAAAAATTAAATCTTATACACATTATGTTTGTGTATGTATGTAATTAATAGGCACTCAGTGAGCATGTTTGCATTTTCTCCCCACTTTGCACCCTTCATGAAGGTTTTTCTGACTCTCGGTCTCTCGTGGCATTCTCTCTGCTCAAGTGCTAATGCCTAGATGGAGGTGACATGGTCAGTCGGCAGCAGGAAGCAAAGGACAGGGATTTGCTCCTCATTTGAGCCATTTAACTTCCCAAGGAAAGAGAAAAACAACAGCAAAATTTTTGAAAAGAAAAAACTTGCCAACTTTTACATGGTGTACCCCTAGATCTAAACTAGAGAGCCCTGTTGTAAATGCCACTAATGGGGAGGACCCTGGTTTGTGTGGCCTGAAGCTTATGTAGTTTGGGGAGTTCTCTTTAAGAAAAAGAATACAAAATTATTAATTCACAATTAGAAATAAAGTTAAATATTTATGAAATAATGAGAAAAAACTTGATGGTACATTACAGATTTTAAAAAGCTAAAAAATAAAATCCATATAAATACAATATTTAATTAACATATTTCTATAATACTTTTTCTCTATATTTTCCACTGCATAATCTTTGCTAACTGCTTTATAGAACTATTTTGTAATAGCATTTCCCATAGAGAGAATGGAAAGATGACTCCATTTTCCTTCTAAGCATGGTTAGCTGAAACTTGTTTATATTGTCAGTAGTTTAGAAAAGATTCTTTCAGATTTACAACTCATCATTTTCACATCATGTAAATTGTTAGAATTGTAAAAACTGGAAAAATTCCAACATGTTCTTTCATATATAAGTTGTCAGATTTGGAGGAATTTTCTTCCTCTACAGACCCATCTCTATGTTCATACATTCAAACCTTATTTCTATTCCAGTGCCAAAATCTTCCAACACTGGATGACATGGGGCATGTTCGTATCATAGTATAACCTCTAGACCTATACCTTTATGCCACAATGTCAGGTGAGATGACACAGTGAGTGAAAAATGGATTGCTGGAGACTATTGCCACACCAGGACCACTAGCAATAATTTAAGCATAAACTAAAGCAACCAAGGATCATGCAATTATATTACTCTAAAACCAGATTAAATATTCTCCTTAGATCTCCAAATGCCTGTGGTCACTCCTGTATTTCACACTTCCAAACTGTAGGAAGATTCGGTGGTCTTAACTGATTGCAATTAAAATATCTGACTTTTAAATTTTTTACAATATCTCATAGTCATGTGCCATGTCACTAAGGTCCTCTCGGGGCCATGCAGGTGAGCAGCCCTCAAGTTTGGGCTTCATTAGTTTCATGGAAACAATGCCTGAAGATATTGTGGATCATGGTAAATAGGGATGGAGAATGTAAGTAATCAGCCTGCAAGTAACTGCTGTTTGTGTACTCTGGGCAGGTTCAAGCCCAGAGAGAAGAAGAGAGGGAAAAAGAGAAGGAGAGAGACATCGATCAGCTGCCTCTCTCGTATGTGCTCCAACATTACCCCTACTGGGACTGATCCCACAACTCTAGGCATGTGTCCTGACTGGGAATTGAACTGGCCCCACAAACTGGTCCACTAGTCAGGGCTTCTTTTTTTTTTTTTTTTTTTTTTTTTTTGAGAGAGAGGGGAAGGGAGCGAGAAACATCGATTTGTGGGAATCTGGTAGAGAGGAAGAAGAGGAAGCCTGATGCAGATGCCACAGGCGGTGAGGAAAACAAACCTAGCTGCAGGCTGACTGACCCCCAGAGAAGGCAGCCGGATTACTCGCTGTAAGATTGCAATGTTGTGGTAAACTCAGGAACACCAGCAGGAAGCCAGCTGTTGCAGTATGGAAGAAAGAACATGAGTTCTGGAGGTATAAATATCTTAACTACAGTCTTCATCTATACGCTCTCAGTAGCTCTGTGACCCTGGGCATGTTACTTAACCTCTCTGAGCCCCACTTCCCTTATCTGTATAAAATTGGAAATGATACCTACTTTTTCATGTTGTTGAAAAAATTATTGGGAAACAAAAACATAGAGATATGCCTGGTGCATAGTACCAAATTTTAGTGGACTTCCTTCCAGGAGGCAAGCAAAACTCAAAGTTAGGATGGATACATTCCTGCAGATGTTCGTAGTCAGTTCACAAGAAGATCCTAGCCTGTGGTTACAGGTACTAGAAATAGAAGCTAGTCCTCTGGTTAAAAGGACCTGCAGGGACCAAGATAGATATCAAGGTCTCAGCCAAGGTCAGTGAAGGTCAGGATGGGCCTGCATTCTGGCAGGGTAAGAAGAGAAGCTGGGGCAAAATGCTTTCACATAACCTTCTTCTGCATGGAGTGAGAAAGAGAAAGACAGACACTAGAGCTCCTAGGCTCACTGCCAGGAGCATCAGAACACTGGCACGGGGTGGCAAATCTTTCCCCAGAGCTCAGCAGCTGAGGCTGGTAACATGCAACCTGCCATGGCCAAGACAGACATAGGCTGCAGATGGGAGGCTGCAGAGACCCCAGATCCTACAGGGCTGAAAAAGAGTGAACCAGCAAATTCCAGAAAATCTGGAAACCCTCCCTTTTATATGGTTCAACAGCATCACAAGCAAATGATCAAAGGCTGGCAATTAAAACATGTGCAAAATCCTATATTAGAGAAC
>PVKU01001465.1:260639-299754 GCA_004027475.1 Anoura caudifer
TTCTCTGTACTTTTTCCCCCTCTCTCCTCCTCCCACTCCCCTGTTGCTAACCCTCCATGTGATCTCCATTTCTGTGTTTCTGTTCCTGTTCTACTTGTTTGCTTAGTTTGCTTTTGTTTTAAGTGTGGTTGTTAATATCTGTGAGTTTGCTGCCTTTTTACTGTCCTATTTTTTATCATCTTCTTTTTCTTAGAGAAGTCCCTTCAACATTTCATATACTAAGGGCTTGGTGATGATGAACTCCTTTAACTTGACCTTATCTGAGAAGCACTTTATCTTCCCTTCCACTCTAAATGACAGCTTCGCTGGATAGAGAAATCTTGGATATAGGTCCTTGACTTTCATGACTTGGAATACTTCTTTCCAGCCCCTTCTTGCCTGCAAGGTCTCTTTTGAGAAATCTGCTGACAGTCTGATGGGAACTCCTTTGTAGGTGACTGTCCCCTTATCCCTTGCTGCTTCTAGAATTCTCTCCTTCATTTTAATCTTGGCTAATGTAATTAGGATGTGCCTGGGTATGTTCCTCCTTGGGTCCAACTTCTTTGGGACTGTCTGAGCTTCCTGGACTTCCTGGAAGTCTATTTCCTTTGCCAGATTGGGGAAGTTCTCCTTTATTATTTGTTCAAATAACTTTTCCACTTGTTGCTCTTCCTCTTCCCCTTCTGGTACCCCTATAATTCGGATGTTGGGACGTTTCAAGATGTCCTGGAGGTTCCTAAGCCTCTCCTCATTTTTTTGAATTCTTGTTTCTTCCTTGTTTTCTGTTTGGTTGTTTCTTTCTTCCTTCTGGTCCACTCCATTGATTTGAGTCCCAGTTTTCCTCGCATCGCTATTGGTTCCCTGTGCATTTTTCTTCATTTCACTTATTGTAGCCTCCATTTGTTCCTCTAATTTGCGACCAAAATCAACCAATTCTGTGAGCTTCCTAATCACCAGTGCTTTGAACTATGCATCTGATAGGCTAGCTACCTGTGCTCTGAGCTGTGCATCTGATAGGTTGGCTATCTCTTGGTCGCTTAGATGAATTAGCTGTGGGGCTTTGATCTGTTCTCCCATTTGAGCCATTTTTGGTTTTTGGTTTGTTGTTGTTGTTGTTGTTTTGTGGTGGGGGGGTTGGGTTTTTTTTGGTCTGGTCACCGCTCTTATGCAGTGAGGGGCAGAGCCTTAGGTGTTCACCAGGGCGGGGCAACCCCATCGCTGGGTTGTGATGCTGGATGTGGGAGCAGGGTCTGAGAGGGAACAACAATGCCTGCTCTGCTCTCCCTCAGACTCCAGTCCCCTCTGCTGCCCTCCCCAAGCAAACTGGGCCCGTCCGGTGCTGACTTCCATGCAGGTAGGCCCGTGTACTTTCTAGGACCCTGTGGGTCTCTCTAATGAACTCTCATGTGAGTCTGGGACTCCCCCCAGCACCTCAACCTTCACAAGTGTTCTCAATCAGTGCTTCTAGGCTTTATTTCCTGGTGCTGGGGCCCTGCATTGCACAGTCTGTCTTGCTGCCCATCCCTGCCTGGTCCATCTGTGTGTAAATGTGTGACCAAGGCCAGCCTCCCCGCACGCCTCACTTGGTCTGCTCACTGCTTCCCCGCACCGGGCGGCAACTACCGCCTGTGCACCTGGGGTGTGCCAACCACTGCCTTCGGGCCAGGGTCCACCAGCCACCACCTTTTCCTGCCACGACCCCTCTCTGCCAGCTGCCGACTCCGCCCATCTCACCAGTCTGGGTGAATCGTTGTCAGAATTCCGTACCATTCAATTTTCTATCTGTTCTGGTTGGGGGTTTTTTTGGTTCTATATTTTTGTTGTCCTTAATCTTGGTTGTGAGAGGAGGCACAGTGTGTCCACCTACGCCTCCAGCCTCCATCTTGGCCAGAAGTCCTCTTTATTTCTAATTCTTTACACTGGCTTCTTTTTTAGTGGTAGTAGTCCACTACCCTAGTCCATTGGTTACCTAGACCCTCTAGTCCATTGGTTACCTAGCTCTAATGCACATAGAAATCACTTGCAGGATTTTGCAAATGGGCCCTGGGAGACTGCATTGCTAACATTTAGCACACATCTTGTAAGACTCTGCTCCAGTTTTTGCTAGAACTCTCCCAATTCTTGCCTTTCTTCCAGAATTTTGTTTCTGATGGTCCCCAAGTCTAGGCTGCTAGGAACTGAGGTATTATACAAATGGTCTTCTCATCCCTGACACATTAGGGTTCATACTTTGAGCACAGCACAGCCAAGAGCTCATCTCCCACGTGCACCCCACTCTGCCTTTCCCCAACTAAAGCCACCCCAAATGTCATGCCCCATCCCCAACACGAATCCACTCATCATCCCACCTCTCCCTATGTGAAGTAAGGACAATACTAGCCACTGTTCATCCTTCTCCCCATGCACCCGCAGTATGTAGCAGTTCCTCCAACCTTTGTTTTGAGAAGTAATTTACATATCTAGTCCCTGAAGTAAATCATAAGCTTTCACAGGATAAGCTGAAACTGTTTTTTCTATATGTTGCTTATAACCACCCACCTTGAGGCTATCTAAGGGATGTTGAAGAGGCTAGAAGTAATGGTTCTTTTGAAAGAAAGTGACTTTCTTACTGCTTGCCTAAGAGGGAAAGGAGGAGGTGCTTAGCCACCTTCTCAATTCATACTTTTTCATCCCAGCAGGAAACAGAGATGGAATGTTTGAAGAGGTTTTTAAGAAAGGAACTATTTATAGAGGTGTGTGCAGGCATCAAGGGAACCAATAAGGGCTGTTGGGAAACTGTGTCCCACTTGGCAGTACACCAGAAATGCCAGGCCCCAGCAGTGGGGACACAGCTGCTGGTAACCTGAGCCTCCTGCCTCCCCAGCCTTGAGCTTATCATTTTGCCATTTCTCATCTGCATGCTTTTGCTCATGGTCTGGCTCTTGTAATGATCTTTCCGGTTTCTTTTATTTTAAAAAAAATCTGACCAACTGATCTTCATCCTTCAAGGTTTTGGTTGTGTCACCACCTCCAGGAAGTCTTTCTTCCTGTACCTCCAGGCTCAGATAGATTTAGGTCTCCCTTACACTTGGGCACCCAGTTCCAACCATCTCGTTCAGGACCTCTCTCCCATGGTACTTCAATCTTCCCAAGGGCAGGGTCTCAGCTAACAATGCTTAACACACTTGGTTGAGTTCTTTTGTCTTCCAATCCTTTGTTTTTTCTACATATTCTCTATATCACAGTCTCTCTAAGTGATTACTCATTATTTCCAGAGCTTTTATCAACTGTTTATTTTTAATCAACATTTCTTTTTACCACCTTTCTATTTATTTCCCTTCCTGTGTGCTCACAGGAAAGACCAGAGGGCTTAAATATATCAGTCTTCCTTATCTGCAGGGAAGTCCACATTCACAAGTGTGCTAGTTAATTTTCCCTTTCCAGCTATTTTAAAATAATTGTTAAAATGCAGTTAGAACCCAACACCTTAATATCTCCTCTCCTTCTGTAATTTTGTTTAAAGATATTTCTTGTAATATTGACTCTAGTATAGGCATCAGCACACTATGGCCACAGCCCATGGCCTGCAGCCTCCCATTTTTCTGAATAAAGTTTGAGTGCAAGGCAGTCATGCTCATTTGTTTACATGTTGTCCTTTCCCACAGCAACTGATGGCGTAGATGCCACAGAGACCATGTGGCCTGCAAAGGGAAAAATATTTACTATCTAGCCCCTTACAGAAAAGCTTGCAGACCCTGCTCTAGAAGAAATTGTGAAGCAGTCACATTTGTCTGTGGCAAGCACTCATTGTCCTGTCTCTCTCTTTACTTTCTAAATGGCCAGGTCTCCCTACCCTCAACTCTGTGTCCCTCACAGGAGAATGTTCACCCCACTGGAATTATCGTATTAGCCACTGTTCAGGGAGGTATTTTGGAGGAAGATGAGGGAACTGTGTAGGCCAGTGAGGTCTGCGGCTCAGTGGCATCAGAATCATCTGAGGAGCTTTTTGAAAACATAGACTGTGTGGGCAGAGCCCAGGAGCTGGATGGGGGAGTTTCTGGTCTCTGTCCAGGCCAGTGTTCCCCAACATGCCAAATCCTAAGCTCCGTGAGGGCAGTTGGTGAGTGTGAACCCCACTGTGGGCAAACTGCATTTTCATAAGTTATGATTCTGACACACCTTGAAGTTTGAAAACCACAGAATTATCCTCTGTGTAAGACATCCTAGAGTTCTAGTTTATAGGATAGAAACTTCCTTTAAATATGAACAACCAAGAATAAGTTTTCAATATGACTAAGTTGACTCTCTAGTCCCCAGCCATTTATGGTCTCTTTGTTAGAAGTTCACTTGCAGAATGTGGAGAGAAGAACAGGCCTTGGGCTGCATAGTAAAGAGGACAGGCAGAAGGTATCTGTAAGAACATTGTGGAAAAGTTAGGAAACGTGAATTTGGTGCAGGAGGGAATGACAGGACAATGAAGGGTTGTCAGAGGTGAGGTCAGCATGGCTTTTTCTGGAGGTTGGGCCTCATAGAACCCCATGGAAGCAATCCCTATGGTTAAAGTCTCTCAGTTTTTAATGTAAGGAACAAGTTTTGCTCTGAGTCTGTCTGAGACTGGTGGTCGAAAACCCTGAACACTGCTTTGTGCCAGAATTGACTGACTAGTAAACAGATCAAACAACCAGACCCTTCCTTTCCACCCAGACCCATCTGCCTGGGCAGCTCAAAGTAAGGTCTGGTGAGCCCAAGCAAGGGGTCTGTCAGAAGCCTGTGATTTTTAAGGTCTTCCTCAGACTTGGCTAAGACAATGGGCCTGAACGGCATTAGCCTTCCTATTTGACAACTATACCAATTTTCATACTGGCAAGTCTATTTTTCTTGGATCTGGAAAGTCATCTTTGAGTAAGGAATGCGGGTAGCAGCATAACTAATTCAGCACATTAGCCCCACAATGTTGGGTGTTTACATTGGACCAGATCCTGATGCTGATATTTTGGCAGGCTGGCTCCTGTCACTGAGGAACTTACCAAGATTGCAAAAGGGAGTCGATGCAGAATGAGCAGCTTTCCATTTGTAGTGTAGTCCAGCTGCTGCCCCAGGAGGAGCTGGGTGTGGCCACGTGACCTCTGCATTCAGCCTGCCTCATTAAGCAGTTTGGAGAAAACTCTAGTTTGCAATCTTTGTGACCCTAGGAATTATTTTAACTTGGTAATGGGTTTGTAATTCTGGTACAAGAGTTAGCCTTTTTAAGTAATTTGATGAAATACTATAAATCAAAGTAGAATTCCTAAATTGGCTAATTTTTGGATGGCTCTTGAAAAAGTAGAGTTCCTGAAGTATAAACCTGTGTTAACCCAGGCTTTGACTTATTTTAGTCATGTAATAATTGAGCTAAATTTATATTCATTGTTCTGGGCTCAGTATAAAAATATTAATAATCTACCATTGTTAAGTGGCTTCTATTGAGTTTAGACATTGAGCATAGTAGGTAGTTTCTCTGTAAATAAGATTTTCACATAAAATAGGTTAACTTACCCTATAACCATCTCAGATTTGAGAAGGCAGAGCTCACTTTAATCTAAATTTCATTCCCTCAACTGCAGTTGAGTAGGAAGAATGGTGTTGGGACCTGGACTCTGACATTTACAAGGAAGGAGGAAATTTATTAACCCTCAAACAGTTACTGTGAGCTTAAATATGCCTACATATAGACACATTTAGGTGTATATATATTTATTTATGTAGGCATATATATATTATATAGACATATATATACACACACACACACATAGTGCTTAAAATTACAACTGAGCACAGTAAGTACTCAAGGAATGTTAGGAAGACTATCACTATTGCTTATTATGGGAGGCAATTGAGCCATCTGAGCACACAGCCGAAATGTGGAGGGCTCTGCCTTCCCTTTTGACTTCCATCAGCCCTGTGGTTGTGTGGCAAATGAAGTGTGATGTGACAGCAAAATCTGAGAGACTTTTGGGTAGATCTCCTTCAGTAGATGGTGCATATTAAAGCCCAAAAGTAATGGATTGCAGTTTGTATGGGATTTGAGGAAGTAGAGCAGAGAGCTTAAGGGTTTTAAATTGACAGAAAGAAGAAAAATGGACTGGCATCTTGAGGGGAAGGGTGAATCAAAGAAATAATTTGTGATTGAGAGATTTTTGCAGGTCTGACTCAAGTTTTCCCAGACCACTGCAGCCTGAGATGAAATAGCCCTCATGTTTGGCTCTCACTCCTACCTCCTATTCTGGGGCCCTCAGCCCCCTGAGAGTATCCCCTTGCATTAATTTTAAGAGTCCGCAGACAGCATTTCACATTTGCTCATAATTGAGGTTTCTCAACCCAGACCATGGCAGTTATTTGCCCCCTCTCCTGCTGTGGCTTCCTCGGTGCTGTCTGCTGCCCCAGCCAAGTGAGGATGCCCCACCTTCATCCTCTGATGTCAGCATCCATGAGGCTGGTACCATTGCTGTGCCGGTGCTGTCCACACTGCTTCCTTTTTAAAAATTTTATTCATCATTATTTTCCAGCTTTTTTGAGGTGTATATAACTGACAAATAAAAATTGTACATATTCAAGGTATATAACATGATGTTTTGACATAGGTACACATTGTCAAATGATTACCACTATCAAACTGATTAACATATCCATCACTTTACATACTAGTGTGTGTGTGTGTGTGTGTGTGTGTGTGTGTGTGTGTGTGTGGTGAGAACACTTAAGATTTACTCTGTTAGCAAATTTCAAAAATTCAATATAATATTATTAACTATAGGCACCATGCTATTCATTAGATCTCCAGAATTTATTCTGAATAAGTTATAAAAATAAGGGTTGGTCAAAGAGTTCAAAATTCCAGTCATGCAGGATGAATCAGTACTAAAGATCTCACATACAGCACGGTGACCATAGTTAATAACACTGCCTCGCCCTGGCCCCTGGCAATCACTATTCTACTCTCTGCTTCTTTGAGCTTGACACTTTTAGATTCCTCATGTAGGTGAGATAATGATGTATTTGTCTTTCTGTGTCTGCACTATTTCATTTAACATAATGCCTTCTAGGTTCCTCATTGTGTAAATGACAGGGTTTACTTTTTAAAGGCTGAATAGTATTTTATTGTATATGTACCACATTTTCTTTTTTACTGAATTTATTGGAATGACACTGGTCAACAAAATTATACAGGTCTCAGGTACATGATTCTACAACACATCATCTGTACACTGTATTGTGTGTTCACCACCCCAAGTCAAGTCTTTGACCATCACCATTTATCCCCCATCTACCCTCTTTCTCCTCCTTCCACTCACCCCCTTGACAGCTGTCATTGTTCATCCATTGATGAACACTTGTGTTGTATCCATATCTTAGCTATTGTGAATGATGCTGAAATGAATATAGAAGTGTAGATATCTCTTCAAAATACTACTGATTTCATTTCCTTTGGATATATACCCAAAAGAGAAATTGCTGGAATACATAGGGTTCTATTTTTTTTTTAAAGAAAACTCTTTTGGAACCTAATCAATAAAACAAACAAGTAAACAAAATATAACCAGAGACATTGAAATCAAGAACAGACTGATAGTAACCAGAGGGGAGAGGGAGGGCAACCAAGGGGGAAAGAAAGGGAAGGATCATCAAGGAACATGTATAAAAGGCCTATGGACAAAGCCAAAGGAGGGAAGGATTGAGAAGGGGAGGTGGGGGGTGCATGGAGTGAGGGAAAGTGGCAGTGGGAAAATGGAGACAACTATACTTGAACAACTAATAAAAAGAAAAAAAGAGAAAACTCTTTTAATACTGGTTGTACCTCCATAGCTTCTTAAGGTTTTATCTTCATTGCCCTCTAGCCTCTTGTGTGGCCTCTTGGTTCTGTGAAAGGGCAGGTTCTGGGTATCGCTGTCATCACTGTTGATATCTTGGGACCCTAGACATTTTAATGGCACCAATATTGTTTAACATTTACATTAATGAAATATCCAGAACACTACTAGCTTACCAAAATTGCAGATTCATATTACATCTCAATTTTACAAACATTTATTGAATGCAAAACAGCAGACACTGTGAAAACTTCTGGCAACAAAAAGATGAATCATAAACAAAATGCACTAAAAGACTATCCAATTAAAAAAGCATTGTATAGGTTAAGACAAACAAAATTAAATGGGATAGAAGTAAATGTAAAGTTTTACTCTTAGTATTAAAAAGTCAACATCATAAAAGGCATTCAGATTAGAAGACAAAAAATAAAAAACTATCTTTATTCATAGATGACATGATCTGGTATATAGAAAATTCTAAGGAATCCACTAAAAAACTATTACAACTAACAAAAGAGTTCATCAGTTTGTAAGGTACAAGATTAATATGTAAAAGTCTATTATATTTCTATACATTTTGCTATAACAATTTGAAAATAAAAATAAGAAAATTCCATTTACAACACTATCAAAAAATAAAATATTTAAGAATAAATTCAATTTAAAAAGTACAAAACTTATGATTTGAAAACTACAAACCATTATTGAAAGAAGTTAAAGAACATCAGAATAGATAGAAAAATAACCCATGTTCATGGATCAGAAAACTTAAAATTGATAAGATGGTAATGCTTCCCAAATTGATCTGCAGAGGCGATGACATTGGCTTCTTTGTAGAAAGTACAAATTTATATGAAAATTCAAAGGACCCTGATAACCAAAATGTTCTTGAAAAAGGAAAAAGTAGAGGACTCACCACTTTCTAAACCCAAAACTTACAGCAAAGCAACAGTAATCAAGACACTATAGTAATGGTATAAAGATAGACATATAGACCAGTGGAATAGAATTGAGAGTCCAGAAATAAAGCCACACATCTATGGTTGATTAGTTTCAAAAAAGGTGCCAAGACCATTCAGTGAGGAAAGAATGGTCTCTTCAGCAGTGGCAGTAGGAAAACAGGATACCCACATTCAAAAGAATTAAGTTGAACCTCAGCCTCACACCATATGCAAAAAATAGCTCAAAATAGATTGACAAGCTAAACTTACAAATTCTAAGAAAAAACATGTAGGGGTAAATCTCCATAACGTTGGATTTAGCAATGGTTTTGTGGATATGACACTTAAAACATAAGCAAAAAAAAAAATAGATAAATTGAACTTCACCAGAATTCAAAACTTTTGTACTTCAAAGAATACCACCAAGCAAGTGCAAAGACAACCTACAAAATGGGAGAAAAGGGACTTCTGGCCAAGATGGAGGCAGAGGTAGACACACTGTGCCTCCTCGCACAATCAAAATGAGGTTAACAAAAATTTAGAAACAAAAATACAACCACAACTGACAGAAAATAGAACTGTACGGAAGTCCGACAACCAAGGAGTTAAAATAGACACATTCATCCAGACCCGTAGGAGGAGCGGAGTCGGGTAACCGGACGGAGAGGGGTCATGGCAAAAAAAAAAGCAGTGCCATTTGGACCCTGGGCATGCAGGCAGCAGCTGGAAGACCCCGGACATGGGGTGGCAGTGGGCAGACACAGCGAGGCAGCAGATTGTGGAGGGGTACGGTGTGCAGGGCAGCTGGCAGACTGGGCTGTCCCACATTCATGTGCAGATAAACCAGGCGAAACTGGGGAGTGAGACAGACCACACAACCCAGGGCTCCACTTGGGGAAATAAAGCCTTAAAACACTGACTGAGAATATCTGTGGTGGTTTAGGTGCCAGGAGAGACTCCAGCCTCACAGGAGAGTTCGTTGGAGAGACCCACAGGGTCCTAGAACATACACAATCCCACCCACACAGGAATCAGCACCAGAAGGGCCCACTTGCTTGGAGGAAGTGGCGGAAGTGACTGAAATTCAGCAGAGAGCAGACCAAGCGCCATTGTTCCCTCTGTGACCCCTGCCCCACATACAGCATCACAACCCAGCAATTGGGTTGACTCACCCTGGTGAATACCTAAGGCTCTGCCCCTCGTACGTAACAGGAGCAACAAGACAAAAAACAAAAAAAAAAAAAAATGGCCCAAACAGAAGAACAGAACGAAGCTTCAGAACAAATATAACTAAGTGATAAAGAGATAGTCAAAGCACTGGTGATCAGGATGCTCACAGAATTGGTTGAATTTGGTCGCAAATTAGATGAACAAATGAAGGCTACACTAAGTGAAATAAAGGAAAATGTACAGGGAACCAATAGTAATGGAAAGGAAACTGGGACTCAAATCAATGGAGTGGACCAGAAGGAAGAAACAAACAACCAAACACAAAAGAATGAAGAAACAAGAATTCAAAAAAATGAGGAGAGGCTTAGGAACCTCCAGGACATCTTGAAACATTCCAACATCCAAATCATAGGGGTGCCAGAAGGAGAAGAGGAAGAGCAAGAAATTGAAAACTTATTTGAAAACATAATGAAGGAGAACTTCCCCGATCTGGCAAAGAAAATAGACTTCCAGGAAGTCCAGGAAGCTCAGAGAGTCCCAAAGAAGTTGGACCCAAGGAAGCACACACCAAAACACATCATAATTACATTACGCAAGATCAAAGATAAGAAGAGAATCTTAAAAGCAGCAAGAGAAAAGGAAATAGTTACCTACAGAGGAGTTCCCATAAGACTATCAACTGATTTCTCAAAAGCAACCTTGCAGGCAAGAAGGGGCTGGAAAGAAGTATTTGAAGTCATGAAAATCAAGGACCTACATCCAAGATTACTCTATTCAGCAAAGCTATCATTTAGAATGGAAGGGCAGATAAAGTGTTTCTCAGATAAGGTCATAAGGTCAAGTTAAAGTTCATCATCACCAAGCCCTTAGTATATGAAATGTTAAAGGGATTCATCTAAGGAAAAGAAGATAAAAATCATGTATAGTAAACTGACAGCAAATTCACAATTATTAACAACCACACCTAGAACAAAAACAAAAACCAAATAAGCAAACAAGTAGAACAGGAACAGAACCACAGAAATGGAGATCACATGGAGGGTTAGCAACAGAGGAGTGCAAGGAGGAAAGGGGGAGAAGCGATACAGAGAATAAGTAGCATAGATGGTAGGTAGAAAATAGATAGGGGGGAGGCAAGAATAGTGTGGGAAATGTAGAAGCTAAAGAACTTATGACACATGGATATGAACTTAAAGGTGGGAAATGTGGGTGGGAGAGGGCGTGCAGGGTGGAGGGGAATGAAGGGGGGGAAATGGGACAACTGTAATAGCATAATCAATAAAATATATTAAAAAATAAAATAAAAATGGGAGAAAAGTATTTGAAAATTAATGTATCTGATAAGGGTCTGGTATCCAGAATATATAAAGAATACTTACAATTCAACAATAAAAAGTCAAATAACCCAGTTTAAAAATGGGCAATGGATTTGAATAAAAATTTCTCTAAAGTTATACACAAATGACCAATAGGTATATGAACAGATACTCAAGCTCATTCGTCACCATGAAAAAGCAAATCAAAACCACAAGATACCACTTCACACCCACAGTGTTAACTAGATCAAAGAGTCAAGTGTTGGAGAGGATGTAGAGGAATTGGAACTCACACACTGCTGGTAGGAAAGTAAGTTTGGGAAACACTCTGGCAGTTCCTCCAAAAGTTAAACATAGACTAATGGCCCAGCAGTTCTACTCTTAGGTACATATTCAAGAGAATTGAAAACATATATGTAGACAAAAACTGGTATATGAATATTCATGGCAGCATTCTTCACAATAGCTAAAAGGTAGAAACAGCTCAAATGTCTACCAGTTGATGAATGTATAATCAAGATGTGATATATCTATTTGATGGAGTATCACTTTTTAAAGATTTTATGTATTTATTTATTTATTTTTACAGAGAGGGGAAGGGAGGGAGAAAGAGAGGGAGAGAACATTGATGCAAGAGAAGCATCTATCTTTTGCCTCTCACTCTCCCCCAACTGGGGACCTGGCCTGCAACCCAGGCATGTGCCATGACTGGGAATCAAACTGGTGACCTTTGGGTTTGCAGGCCAATACTCAATCCACTGAGCCAGACCAGCCAGGGCATGATGGAATTTTATTCAGCCCCAAAGTGAAATGAAGCACTGGCACATGCTATAACATGGATGAGCCTGGAAAATATAATGCTTGGTAAAAAATGCCCATCACAAAAAAAAAAAAAACACATATGATTCTATTTAAGTGACATGTCTAAATAGACAAGTCTATGGAGACAGAAAGTATAGTAGTGGTCACTTAGGGTCTGAGAGGGTGGGGAGGCTGGGAGGTAATAACTAAAGCATACAAGGTTTCTTTTTGGCATGGTGAAAATATTCCAAAATTGATTGTGGGGATAGTTGCACAACTTTGTGAATATACCAAAAGTTATTAGATTATACATTTCATGTGGATAAAATTTAGACTATGTGAATTATCTCAATAAAGCTCTTTCAAACAAATACAAAGAAAATGGCAAAAGTAGGGTAGTGGGAGAGGAAGCTCCCTGTGCAGAAGGGCCGGGATCTCGATGGCTGCTAGCTTTGGGTGAGTCAGCAGGAGCAGTGTTGGCTGCCAGTGGGATCCCAGGCAGATGGAGAGACACAGTGTCCAGAACACAGCAGTAGTGACAGTCTTACCTATTGGATTGCCTTGGCCATTTGGATGGCCTCTGAAGTGACAGATTCAATATGAACACCCCAGTCTTGAAGGTTGTTAATGAACATCCCCACAAGAGGGAGCTCATGGGGACAAGTGGTGAACCTGCCTTCACAGGTCTTAACAGTGTGGAAGGCAGACAGACTAAAAAGGAATGAATGATAGAAACCATGGTAATAATTACAGGAGAAGCATGTTTACAAAGAATATTTAACACAGGAAAGGAATATTTCACAGGGAGAAATATACTGGCACAAGTGAAAGGGTAAGACTTACTCTATATCAATTCAATTCAAAAAATGTGGAGCACCTCCCAGATGGAAGGTGCCATCCATAAAATAGAGTCCTGCAAAAAAAAAAAAAAAAAGAAAGAAAGAAAGAAATCCACGAACGAGGTGTTCTCTGATCTAAAAGTTTAAGGGACGCTAAGTAATCCATCTTCCCCTTTAAGAGTCATATGGTGCATTGATTTATTGACAGTCTAGGAAAACCCCCATACAACTGTTTGTTTGGTTTAACCTGTCATTTTTAAGGCTTGTTTGATCTCTGCACTGCTCCACTCTTTTACATACATAAGACCTTTAACGGGGCAAAGATTCACTCACTGTTCCTTGCAGCATACTGCAGGAAATGCTGGTACAAGGCACCAAGGTGGCCACTGAGGAAAGAGATACAAAGAGTAAAGATGATGGTCACTTTGCCTGCCTTCAGAAAACTTACATCCAGCCCCAGCTGGGAGAACAGGGAGCTGCTGAATAAGAGCTCACGCTCAAGGAGCCCTCCTACATCCTTGTTGATACCAAGTGCTTCCTCTTCCACTCAACATAGGGGCTGCTGCTTTCTTGCTGCTACAAATTACTGAGCTGTGTGTCCTCCCTGTTCTAGCTTCACTTTGGTATAGAAACATGCAGAGCAGAGCCCAGACCAAGTCCTCTCAGTTATCCCTTCACTTGTGTCTTCAAAGACCCAGGATCTGGAAACTGTTTTAATGACAGTGATTTGTCCCTTCCGTGGCTATTTGGGAATGCAGTTATCTCATCTACTGAATATGTTGGTGACTAGTTGGAATTGGAGTGACCACCAACATGGGGTGTGGAGACACTGATGCAGTTTTTTTCCACCTTTATTTCTTTTCCTGAAATAACTTTGGCAGCTCTGCAGCCTCTAATGTCCCCATCTCCACTTCCCCAAGAAACTCCCCTCCCCCGATGTGAAAAGTATGTTTGCAAGCTGGTCAAAGATGACCCTGGCAATGACCCTGCCTGTTTAGAAAATTTTCTGTGGATTCCCCAGTCCAAATAGTCTTTCCTGTCATTCTTTTCTGTAAACTCATGAGGCATTCCTTGTAGGTTTTAGCTATTTGCCATTGCTTATACTCATATACCTCACTATTTTCTACAAAAAGGACCAAAGAATAAGAAAATATTGCAATACTTTTTCTTTCCATAAACAAAATACCCCATTCTTTTACATCTGAATATTAGACTTTCTTTCAAAAATTTAGAATTCTAAAAACATTAATTTGTTATCAAATTTAACATATGCTTTTGCTCGAATGATGTAGTTCTGCACATTTCTTTTATAAAAATACTGTTTCAAGTGTCTTCCCCTTCTCTTGTGCTCCAAAAATGTCTATGATTATTCAACCTACAAAAAGCCATAATACTTTCTTATTTGATACTGAGTATTAATTTCTTTTAATTTATCAGTTATTTCATTGCAAAACTTTTATTTTAGAAACTTCTTAAGAAAGAGGCTGTATATACTTCTTAGTATATAAACATCCAAGATGTAAAATGAGCAATATTCCCCGGACTTAGTCAATTGAAGCTTATACTCAAAGGGTAATATTATATTCTCATGAGTGCAGGATTATATACCGGGGACTGCCCAGCATCACTCACAAGTTATCATCCTTACCTTCTGCATTATGTAACTATCAAGTCAATAATAAACACTAAACAAGAAAGCAAGAAAGGAGAATCTACATTCCACACTGACAGTCCCTAATGGATTAAAGAGGAAGTGGTTTCTTTACTGAGATTTTTCCAAAGATATCAAGAAAGTTCTTAATGTTCTTGGAAACAGAGAATATTCCTCACGTAGGGAGTTGTGCAACACAGCTTTGGTGCCAGCAGTGGGGAAAATATGGATTAAAGATGCCAAGATCTCACCCAGATGTGTGTAGAAAGAAACCAAAAGAAGATTCTGGGAGGAGCTCCATGTTGAGCTCCATTTTGCTAAGCAGCAGTCATGGATTTTGGGAAAGGCCAGGGAATATACCAAAGCTGCTGGTAAGAAAAGTTGCTGTAAAATTTTGAATTAAATGCAGTTTATACATTTGAAGTTGGCCATATGAGAAAGAAGAATGTTCTGCTTAGAAAGTAGCCCTGGCTGGTGTAGCTCAGTGGATTGAGTGCGGGCTGCAAATCAAGGAGTTGCTGGTTCAATTCCTGGTCAGGGCACATGCCTAGGTTGCAGGCCAGGTCCCCAATGAGGGCCACATGAGAGGCAACCACGCATTGATGTTTCTCTCCTTGTCTTTCTCCCTCCCTTCCCCTCCCCTTAAAAATAAATAAATAAAAATCTTTTTTAAAAAAAGAAAGAAAATAGCCAATTTACTTAGTTTCTGATTATCTATGGTAAGGTGGTATACAAGCCATCCGGCATAAATAATCCAAAACCAAAGACAACAGGATGCCAAAGACCTAGTTTTAACATCTCCGCTCATCAAACTTTTTCTAGAACTATATACTAAAAAAGAAGGGATTCAGTAGAATGGCTTGAATGCCTGTTTACTTCTTGATTCTGGTTAACATCATCTAGTCAGTATGAAAGGGACCCAGAGAAGGAATGAATCTAAGACATGCCTTGCAAATAGCAGGCTCTTAGAAAAGCTTGTAGAATGCAGGAATGGAATGACAGGAGAAATTTCTAGCCTTCACTCTGTCATTAACTACGTGACCTTGGGCAAGTTACTTAACCACTTTATGGTAAATCATTCCACTGACAAATAAAACCTCGAGGTTCTCATCTATAAAATGAAGGGTTTGAACTATTGGACTTCTGAGGTCCTTTCCGGCTCTAAAATTACAGAATATAGAAGATTTATCTTCCGTAAGGAGGTTCTGAGTCATTCACAGGGGAAAGTGATGGAACCAAGAATTCTGCAGTGAGAAGTACATCCCTTAGGTTCTGGAAAAGGACAAGGAAGGACACCAAGCTTTCATCATCAAGAGCATGAAAGCAGTCATCTTCATGAAGGAAGTAAGACCTAAGCTAATGGCCTAGATGTCAAGGAGAAAAAGAAGTCAAGACACTAAACATGACAGTTTCTGTGCTCTGAGGTATAATTTTTCCTATAAAAATCAAGAGCCTCAAGAAAGCATTAGGCCCAAGGTCAGGCTCTAAATCAGGTCCTGGTGTAGTTCTCTGTGTGCACCGTACTTCCCCAGGTCACCTGCCCCAATACAGATAACATACAATGGATATGCTGAGCTTAATGTCAAACTCAGATAACTGCTAGACGATCCCACTCACAAAAGGGGAGAATGGGAGGCACTCAGCAAGCACCAAGTTATAGCAATTACAAAATCCATCCAGGCACAAAGCTCCAGGTCCTTCATTGGAACCCAACCTACTTACTGGCAGTAGTTTTCTATGGCTTTGCCTCCTCCCTCCGGTCCCGTCTCTGGAGTATCCATTTCTTTCCATGCAAAGTGGCCTACATTTGCAACTGAGCAGCTTTTTAGCTTATTTCTTACCCACAAAAGGTTGAAGGTCCAATGGTTCTTTTATATTATGCACTACTCTGTCCCCTTCAGCCCAAACTGATACAATTTCCTTAAAAACTTTATGGGCTGCCTGCATATCAATTTATAATCTACTCCATTAGATAAAACTCACACCCATGAATCTCTTTAAAGTAAGTCCTTCTGTACCTCTATAAGCATCTGAGAGCCATGCCCTTATGATTCTTAGGAGTTCTTTTACCTGTCTGAAAGGATCAAAGAGTTCTTTATGGGGTCTTATCAAAGCATCTTAACACCCTACCTTGGATGTCATCTTTTCCAGGAAGCCATTTCCCAATTCAAGAACCCTTTGCTGGCTGAAAAGGATTCAGCCAGCAAAGGCTGTACCCTTTAAAATTTCTGTGCCCTTTAAAATTTCTGTACTCCTTAAAATTTCTGCAACTTCCATTCAAAAACTGAGAAGCTTGTTTCATAATTTATTTTTTTTCTGCTCTTTCATTTGATATGGGCAGCTAGGGGACACCAGGCAGCACATTAACACTCTTCCTGGAAATCTTCCGAGCTAAATCATTGAGTTCCTTAGGAACAATTTATATTTTCTACATTATTGCTGGTGATAATTTTGCTAAACTTTCCTTTACTACATAACAAGAGTCTCCTTTACTTCACCTCAAATAATATTTCCCTCGCTTTTCATTAAGCCCTCACCAATAGCCTTCTGGAGCCTTTGGGTAACACTCTCTTTACAACTCTTTAGGCTTTCACTGGCAGACTCCTCAAGTCCCTTCTAGCTTCCTACAACTGCCTAGTCCCGAGGCCAATACCACATGTTACAGGTTTTTGTTGATGAGATACCCCAATTCCAGGTACCAAAGTTACCAAAATCTACTGGTCAGCTATAGCCAAGTAACAAATACTCCAAACTTGGTGGCTTAAAATAATAATCATTTTGTTACTGCCCACAATTTCTCTGGATCAGGATTTTGGAGGGGATTGGCTTGGTAGATCTGGTTTAGGGCCACTGGTGCTGCCGCAGTGGGGAGAGGGATGCTGGAGAAGTCGGAAGCTATCTAGGCAGCTCTTTTCACGTTGTCTCAGGACTTGTCCACGTGGTCTCTGTCATGGCTTTCTCACAACATGCCAGCCCCCAGCATATAAGCAGCCAGATTGCTTGTTTACCAACTAAAGTCTTCAAGAGCAAGTAGTCTAGCTAAGAAACTAGAAGCTGCATTATTTTTTATAATTTAGCCCCAGGAACCATCCAGAATTACTTCTGTCACATTCTCTTGGTTACAGATGAGTCATGAGTCCACCCAGATTCAAAGAAATTAGTCTTCCACCTCTTAATGGTGAAAGGACAAAATTCTAGAAGCATGTGTGGGATGGGATATATCGTTGTGGCCAGCTTTGGAAAATACAATTTACCACACTTAGTGTGTAGACTGTCGAGAGGGTCAGGGATGGTGAATGTAAAGTGCCCAGCATATAACCTGACATTCATGTAGTATCTGCTAAATAAAGTATGTTATTATTACTCATGCTATTATTACTTGTACAGTACAGTGTCGTTTTTTTCTAAGAGTTGTCATAATCTTCTCAGATAAAGTACTGTTTTAACTTCTTTTATTCCCCCTTTATAATTTTATCATCACCTTTAATTACTAGTAGAACATTTTTACAGATAATTTTGTATGTCATAAAACCACAGACTACTACAGCTAAAGACGTCTTATTTAACCTGTCAACCAACCATTTTATTTTTAGTTACAAATCCAAAGCTTAGTACAGCAAGGTCATTTGTTGTGCACACAAAGTCAGGCAACTTATTGGACAACAGGCTCAAAAAATACTGGTTTGGACTCCCAAACCTGTACTCCCCACCCCCGCAATAGCATCCCCACTTCCTTCATCAAGAAAGATGTGAAAACTCACTTTTCATCCTTTGATATAAAAGCTTATTCACATCATCCAGAGCCTTCTGCTGCAGGGGTCAGAGCGCTTCCGTGGAACAGATGCTGTTCCTATGGACACAGTGCAGGGTTAGTGAGAGGCACGATGCTGTGGAACACAGAGCTGGAGCCCCTCCAAAGGAGAAAGTGATGAAGCACTTCCCCTCTCCCCCAGCATCTCTCATCTGAGACCCTGATCACCCAACTGTCATTTTCACTTCTAGTGCTTTATTAATAGCTTTGCAAAGATACAATGGGCCAAACTTGTCCTTTGAGCATGCACATTTAACTTCCACCTGACTTAGTAAGAACTTTTCCATATATTCAAGGGTGAAACTGGGCCAGAGGATGAGAAGAACAACACTGTCACAGGTTGACTACATCACCAGTAGTTCACTTTGGAATGTGATTTTTGCCATCTGCACCGTTCCCTGGACTCTGCGCACTGCTCTGAAGAAGACCTTAATTTTTCTTTTTGATATGACTGGCAATATAAACTCATAGTGCCTCTGGGTTTGCATTAAGTAGTTTTGTAAGGTGTGGTGTGTTCACTGATGAGAGCTTTATCCTTCCGTCCCCTTCTCCTGCGGCCTTCCCTGGCAGGTCTGTTTTTGTTCTGTTTTTGTCAAGCCAGCCACAGGGGAAACACTTCCTCCTGCATTGGTGTTGCTGCTCCTGACACAGTCATCGACCCTCTCTGAGCGTCGGACTTCCTGTTGGAGATTTTTGCTCAAGTGCGAGTATTCTTCACTTTCTGTCCTGGCAACAAGTAAGAAATAAATAGTCTAAGGTTCTTTTTAGTGATAATAATTACATGGCTCTGTGCAGACCTCACTTCCAGCTGAGATACCTCTAAAGTCCATTTTTAAACTAACATGTATTCAGTGAGCACCAATCTATGTGATTTGGGACAAAAACAATTTGGAAAATTGTCCATTGCCTTCCTTAGGAAAAACTGATCCTCAAGGAGGAAAAAAAAATCCCACAAAAGAAATTCGAACAGTCAAAGGCAGTTTTGAAAACAAAAATTTTATATAAAACTAAGAAAAAGTGGAAAATACTTTAAAACCTATTTCTAAAGCTGTCTTCACTTTAATTCTGATAAAGATATGGAAGGTAAGCATTCGGTCACTTGGGCTTTCAAAGCCGATAGCCAATGCTAAACTTCAGGGTTGTCCTGAGTATGTGTGTTTTCCGGAAAATGTATTCCTTTCTGTGTGTCACAGTCAAATGTTCAAAGACCACTATTCTGGTTAACATGACATAACTGCCTAACAAACGATCCCAAAACTCAGTGGTGAGAAGCAACAACCATTTTATCATGGCTCATTCCTTTGTGAATCAGGAATTTAGGTAGGGGTCAGCTCCATGTGACATTAAATCTCCAATGACAGTCAGCTGGGCAGGGCTGACAGTTCAAGATGACTCATCTACCTGGTGCCTGAGAAGGGACAGCTGGACACCTGGGCCTGCTGAGCCTGTCTCTCTCCATATAGTCTCCAGCCTCTCCACTTGGCCTTGCCACACAGGGTAGTTAGACTACTTCCTTGAAAGCTCAAGGCTACCAGAGGAAAGAAATGGAAATTGCTAGTCTGAAAAGCAAGGCCCAGATTGATTTTGTTACTTCTGTCTTACCTTATTGCTCAAATTAGCTGCAGGCCAATCTAGGCTTAAGGGGAGGATACACAGAGTCCACCCTCTAATGGCAGGAATGTTCAAGTGTTTGTGGTCATCTTGAATATCCCACAGGCATTGTTCTGTATGGCCTGGCATGGACTCCAGGCCAGAGTACCTGGATTCAAATCCTACTTCCTAACGGCACATCCTCGGGCAAGTTACTGAATTTCTCTGTGCCTGTTTTCTCATCTACAAAAGAGGGATAATATATACCATTTCTCTCATAAGGTAGTTGTTAGGATTCAATGACTTACAAAATAAAAAACACTTAGACCTGGCTGGGCCCAGAGTAAGTGCTATCTCTTTTCTTTACCATTCTTTGTGTGTTGGCATAGTCTTTCTGAAAATGTGTTAATCCCCTTGTTCAGCCTGGATATCAGAGGCTTGCCCTGTGCTGCTCCGACAGACCCGAGGGGCCGACAGTCCTTTTGCGACAGTGCTACTCTGCACACTGATTACCAGTGAGAGAGGAGGGTCAAAATCTCCCTCCAGGAAGCGGAATGTGGGTAGTGCTTTCTCAAGCTTTTCACCTGAGAATTGCAAAAGGTTAGGTGACACACTGCTATGTGCTGAACTCTGTTCAAAGTGCTGGGGACCAGAGTCTGGTTAAGACACAAGGCCCCAGCCTTCAAGGGGCTCACGTTCAATGGAATGGGCAGTAAACAGTAAGGTGAGCAAAGACATCATAAGTGCTCTTTGATGTTGAGCCCTATGCGCTGAGGGGGATGATTTTAGACAAAGCTTCGGGAATGATCTCTTTGATGAGATGTGAGCATTTTCACATTTTATCATATCTTGATTAAATTTCTAGAGCTCTCCTTTCTTTCAGTCTATCTATGAAATAGCTTTGCAGATGGTTAATCTCATATGCTACGCATAGACTGCATTAGTGTCAGTCAGAATGTACCCAGGGTTCCAGCCCTGGGGGCACCACCGCAGGTCCCTTTCCACTAACTAGGCTTGCTAGTGTGACAATGGACAAGTTGCTTAACATCACTAAGTGTAATTTCCTCATCTATAAAATGGAGAAATCTCCAGGACAAAGGTGGAGTCCTGGGAAGGATGGTAACAGTTAATATCCAGGCAGAGGGAAGCTGATAAAGGGAGTGGTCAGAGTGGAGAGAAGATGCCAGTGAAAGGGGCCCAGAGGGCACATCCTGCAGACTTGGTAAGAGTGGCTCCCCTGGAGAGGCCCGACACCAGGAGCAGAGATGATGGCAGTCACAAGCACGCGCTGACCACCTGAGGGAACCTATTGTCCTGTGGCCTGGCCTGTGCATGAGGAAGTAGTAGTACCTTTATGTATAAAGGCCCAGTCCTTACCATAGGTGATGCAGCTTACTGCAGAGAAAATTCACATCAAGATTCGTGGAACAGGTGGCTCTCAGTAACTGCTTAACTTCAGTAATACTGACCAATTTGCATATATATGTGGGACTCTTGAAATTCATTAATTCCATCAGTCAATCAACATGGACTTTTTGTTGACTGGAAAATCAAGTTCCAGGTCCTCAACATGGCACTGGCCTGTCTACATTTTTCTCTTCTCCTGCTGGGGCATCTCCCACCAGTTTCTTTCCCTGAACTCCCTTCCATACACTCCATGCCCTCTTCCAACTCCTGCCTTGCTGTTTATTCAAGCAGACTAGTCACTCCTGGCCCCGCCTTCCCACAGCACTCTACTGTATGTTGCTCTAGTGACCCTTTATCAGACCATGCCTTTCATTTTCACTGAACCACAATCTTAAATGTGAGAATTAATTTATTCAGCATAGGGAGCCTCTACTTTCAGTCTTACACCAGGTACCAGCTGCTCCATAAATATCTCTGAATCTAATTATTTATTAAGCATCTGTGTAGACCACACCCTATAAACAAAACAAGTAAGTTGAAAATGTGGTCCCTACAACACAGGGGAGATGAGGTAGAAATGCACAGACGCACATTTGGAGTAGTGTGCGATAAGCATAAAATAAATGTTAGCAGCCGCAGCAATTACTTTTAAATCACTTTTGAAAGTGTTCTCCGGGCTCATGCCCTCACCTTCATTACACTTGTCCCATGTTACTGAAATCATCTGTTTACATGTGTGTAGGGCCCCCACACACAATGACTTGAAGAACACAGAGTATGACTGATTCATTTGTGTTTTATTCCTGGTTTCTGGCTCTCAGTCACAATTTGGCAAGTATTTTTTGGAATAAATATAGCAAGTAGTCACAGAGAAATGTCACTTTTCTTTAATAAAAATGAGTTTATTTTGTCTTATAATTAACAAAATAATTTTAAGTATATTTTATTGATATGCTATTACAGTTGTCCCATTTTTTTCTCCCCTTTATCCCTCTCAACCCTATTCTCCCCTTCCCTCCAGCATTCCTCCCCTTTAGTTCATGTCCATGGGTCATACATGTAAGTTCTTTGGCCTCTCCATTTCCTAAGCTGTTCTTAACCTCCCCCTATTTTGTACCTACCAGTTACGCCTCTTATTCTGTGTACCTTTTCCCCCATCCTCCACCCCTCCCCACTAATGTGATCTCTCCATGTAATCTCCATTTCCGTAATTATGCTCCTGTTCCAGTTGTTTGCTTAGTTTGTTTTGTTTTTGTCTTTTTTAGGATCAGTTGTTGATAGCTGTGAGTTTGTTGTCATTTTAGTGTTCATAGTTTTGATCTTCTTTTTCTTAGATAAGTCCCTTTCACATTTCATATAATAAGGGCTTGATGGTAATGAACTCCTTTAACTTGACCTTATCTGGGAAGCACTTCTTCTGCCCTTCCATTTTAAATGAAAGCTTTGCTGGATGGAGTAATCTTGGATGTAGGTCCTTGCCTTTCATGACTTTGAATGCTTCTTTCCAGCCCCTTCTTGCCTGCAAGTTTTCTTTTGAGAAATCAGCTGACAGTTTCATGGGAACTCCTTTGTACGTAACTATTTCCTTTTCTCTTGCTGCTTTTAAGATTCCCTCCTTATCTTTAATCTTGGGTAATGTAATTATGATGTGTCTTGGTATGTTCCTCTTTGGCTCCAACTTCTTTGGGATTCTCTGTGCTTCCTGGACTTGTATATGTATTTCCTTCACCAGACTGGGGAAGTTTTCTTTCATTGTTTTTTCAAATAAGTTTTCAATTTCTTACTCTTTCTCTTTTCCTTCTGGCATCCCTATGATTTGGATGTTGGAATGCTTAAAGTTGTCCCTGAGGTTCCTCAGCCTCACCTCACTTTTTCAAATTCTTGTTTCTTCATTCTTTTCTGGTTGAATGCTTATTTCTTCCTTCTGTTTCAAGTCATTGACTTGAATCCTGGCTTTCTTCCCTTCACTGTTGGTTCCCTGTATATTTTTCTTTATTTCACTTTATATAACCTTCACTTTTTCCTTTATTTTGCATCCATACTTGATCATTTCTGTGAACATCCTGATTACCAGTGTTTTGAACTCTTCATCTGATAGGTTGGCTATCTCCTCATTGTTTAGTTCTTTTTCTGGAGTTTTGATCTATTCTTTCACTTGGGCCATATTTCTTTGTCTCAGTGTACCTGTTACGTTGTAAGGGACAGAGCCGTATTCACCAGGGTGGGGCGACCTACTTCACTGAGTTGTGTGGCTGTATGTGGGGAAAGGGTCAGAGAGGGAACAAGGCCACTTGCTCAGCTCTTGCCCCCTTTCAGTTACTTCCCCTGTTACCCATAAGCAAATTGTACCCTCTTGGTGCTGATTCCTGCGTGGGAGTGTTTGTGTACATTCTTGGACCTTGTGGGCCCCTCCAATAGACTCTCCTGTAGGACTGGCAGTTTCTCCTGGTGCTGCAACCCCCACATATTTTTACAGCCAGAGGTTTTGAAACTTTCTTTTTCTGGCCCTGGGACCCTGGGTTGCATGATCTCTTGCTCCCCAGTTTTTCCTCCCAGTTTATCAACATGCAAATATAAGACCACCCAGTCTGCCATGAGTTGCCTTGACAGATGTCCTCTCTGCCCCGACTGCCCATCTCTGCCCCTTCTACCTATCCGGATGAATGTTTCTTCTTTAACTCCTTGGTTGTTGGACTTCCATACAGATGGATTTTCTGGCAGTTCTGGTTGTTTTTTGTTTTTAAATTGGTTGTTACACCTCTTTTGGTTGTGCAAAGAAGCAAAGTATATCTACCTATGCTGCCATCTTGGCCAGGAGCCTTAACCCAAAATGTCACTTTTAGATACTTTGTTTTCCATCAGAGCTATCTTGTTTCATTTATTGATTCTGAAATGCTGTTAGGATTTTCCACTTCCCTTTTCTCTTTGGGCTAACATCTTGGATATACAGTAACAGTCCTTGAGTTTTTCCTCTGAGTCCTGGACAAAGGCCTGGAAGAGCAGCAAAACATTGAAGTACTCATGCCCTTATGTTAGGGTCCAAGCTTAGATCTCTTTCAGATGCTCAAGATGCACTAGTTTAAATCCTGTCCTGTATCAGTGGATTTCAAATTGGTATTGTGAGTGAAAGACTGCCTTTTAAAGTGTGAACAGAGAAAACTTAGCATGTCAGACAAAGGTGCACCCCAGTGTGATGACTCATAATGTGATGTGACAGGTGGGACATCTTTAAAAATCACTACTTCCTCATAAACCCAGCTTCAGAAATCAGATGTGGAGCTGGGTGGGGGTTGTGTGTGGCAGAGATGGAGAAAGGAGCATCAGGAAAACAGCAGTTGTGGGGGAGGGGCCCTGATGCAAACAAGGAAGGTCTGTGGGCACCATCAATTCTTGGTTATTCACTCAGTTTATGTGCTGGCCAAATATTTTCTACTTGCTTCTCCTTCCGACTGCCTATGCTTTGCCTATTTGATTCCCTTTTCTTTCTTCCCCAGAAGGATAAACAGAAAGTCAGAGAGAAAGGAAAAAAAAAGTCAATTTTGTTGACTATTTTATGAGAAACTCAGATTCTTTTGTAGAGGAGCATAGGGAAGGGCTGGAAGAATAAGACTATTATCTAAAATCAAAGTTTTTAGATCATTTGTTATTTTGATTATCCTTACTTTGCCATTTATCTAAAAAAAAAAAAAGAAAAGAAAAGAAATGTAAAAAGCAATGGAGAAGCCAAGGGAGGGAGAGAAGAGACTTTGAACAAGCAACAGGCCACTTTTTTCTCCAGGGGTCAGCTTCCTTAACTGTAATATGGGAGTGAGATGACAAATCTACACAAAGTGTGCCCTCCCACTCTGAGCCACAACAGACTTCTATACTGGACTGTGATGCTCTCTTCCAACGAGTCCAACTTCGCTTCAGAATCCATCTCAGCGGGACTCCAAGGAATCACTACCAGTGGATGGGAGGGAGTCAGCCCTCAGGCTGAAACCTGCTGGTGATTCCCAGCACTAGCTCTAAAATTCTGTCACTCAGACTATATGTTCCTTATCAGTGAGATCATGGGCCCCATACTGCAGGAGGAACTAGTTGATGAACATCAAGTTTAAGCTGAATTTCTCAAGATGTCATCTACTTGGGTATGTAGACAAGGTTACCCCCACAGAAATGATCTGGATGCTGCTGGCTCTTGCCACTACCCACTTCTATCCCCAGCCTCCTTTAGAATCCCCTCAGCAACCAGGGACTTCTGGCAGCCTCTGTGGGTATATTATATTACTCAAGAATTGACATGTCTTGTAATTCTGTAGTGGTCCCCTCCCTGATGTCCATGGCTTGAGAAGTCACTTTTTATTCATCCTTCACCATGCTACCCTGCTCAGGCTCTGGCTTCTTGGGCTCCCCAAAGCTGCAAAACTAAAAAACTATCAAAGCTACTTTACATTCTCACCATTTCTCGCTGTCCTAGAGCCCCATTGCCATGCATGGATGGCTCCCTCACAGAGTCAGAGACATACTTTTGATTCGACCTACAGCTCTTGCTCCATGATGCTCAGACTGGGCTTAAAAGGGTTGAGAACTGAAGCTGTCCCCTCTTCCCTCTTCCCTCTCCTGATTGGGGGTGATGGTAGTAGTGGTGGCAGGGACCCATATGCAAATGAGCTCCACCTGGGACCACCCTCAGATTCACCAGACACCATCAGTAATGTTTGGATTTCAGTTTGATTTCAAGAATGGGAGCATGTTATGTAAGTAAAAGTTGAGAATAATCTAGACAATTTAATCAGAATCCCTATACCCCTATTTGAAGCAGCAAGGGAGGGACGGGTTGGGGTCTAGCCAATCCTTACAGCTGTGACCTGGACAACCTCTTCTTAGAAGGACCCACAAAGCTGGACACATGTGAGGTTAACGTTGCTTCCTGCCAAGGGTCCCAGTGGTGTGTGTGTGTGTGTGTGTGTGTGTGTGTGTGTGTGTGTGTGAGCATGCATATGTTCATGCATTCTGTTCACTTTATCTCTAAAGACCTAATAATCTCATTGTGGAATCAGTTAAGCATGCAGTGCTAATGATTAGTACTATGGAGGTCACATAAAGAATACATAAGCATGGGCTTAAAGTGCAACTTTTACAGATGGGAGGGGCCTTGGAAATCAGCAGAGCTCAGGATAGACAGAGGGCAGAGTGGAAGGCATCCCCACAGACAGGGAAACTACCCCAAGCGGAGGCACAGGGATGGGAACATTCAAGAACAATGACAAACCCAACCGATGGGAGCCCAAATGCTTGGTAGGGATCTCAACAGTGGACATTGGACGGTACCAGACAGGTATGATGAGTTTGTGGAGAGCCCTAAAAGTCAGAGAGGTTTGAATTTGATGCCACCACCATAAAGAAACATTTCTGGCAATCTGTCTAAAGGGGTGTTTGGGAAGATTAATCTGTCAAGAGTTTATAAGAGAAATTGGAGAGGGAGAAACTGTCTGAGAGATTAATTTAGAAGGTTCTACGTCAGGGGTATCAAACTCATTTTCAGTGGGGCCACATCAGCCTCATGGTTGCCTTCAAAGGGCCAAATGTAATTTCAACTCCTTAACTGTTAAGGAGCAGTTACATTTATACAGCCCTAAAATTATTTCAGCTCTTTGAAGGCAGCCACGAGGTTGATGTGGCCCCCAGTGAAAATAAGTTTGACACCCCTGTTCTGTGTGTTTCAGCCCTCAAAGAGTTTTAAATTTAATTTAAAAATGAGGTAGTTGTGTGTATTGTACATATTATTAGAACATCTATCTTTCCTAAAAAAAAAAATGTAAAGCATACTTATCTCATTTTATGAAGGGCAAGATACCCAAATGGCTTTTAGGTGCAAACAATATACAGAGGTATGCAGGGACGGATTTCCTCCCTCTGCCCCTGGCTGTTTCATTCCCACCTGGGACTCCACTGCCCACCCCACCCACTCGCACCCCCCACTCCAAACCACTGCTGTGACTCCCTCGTGGACACTTCCAGAGTTTCTTTATGATAACTCAAGAAAACACTAGTGCATATTCTTATCTTCCTTGTTTTTTTTCTTACAAAAAATAATAACATGCTGTACATACTTACCTGGATTTTGCTTTCCTCACAGACTTTTCCACATCATTCTTCTTGTCTGCTGCATAGTATTCCATTATACAGAGAACCAAGCCCTTATTGATGGGTGTGTTTTTCTTTAATCTTTTGCCATTCTAGATGGTGCTGTAAGAAATAATTTGCCCTCGTATCATTTTGTATGTGTGCATATGTATTTGTAGAATGAATTTCCACAAATGGGCTCATTGCATCAAAGTCTACACATATTTATAATTCTAGTGGAGATGTGCAACCTATCCCCTCTGGGGGGTGGGGCTGACCTGCAGTCTCCCAGCGGTGCCTGGGGCTGCCTGCTCCCCCCAGCCTTGCCAGCACAGTGACTTCCACTTTGCGGGCTGTTCCCATCTGTTAGCAAAATCTTCGTGTGGCTCTAATTTGCTCTTCTCTTACTATGAATGAGGTTGGGCATCTCTATATTCATGGGCCCAAAGAATTTTAAGCTTCTTCTTAGGAGACTGACATCTTCATTTCTATATCCCTGCCAGAGCTTTCCCAAATGCCTTGCTACATAGTCAGTTTTCCATGAAGATTGGTAAATACAATAAATGTTTGTGTGAATGAATAAACTATTGAATAAATGCTCATGTGATTGGAGTTACTAGTCTTCACTTAGAAATGGTTCTTCCTGCAAGCAGCGTAGGTCTGGTAAGCTCACGGAGCAGATGTAAAAGCAGCATGTATGTATTCAAAGATTACATGCAGGATTCTAAGAGTGAAAAGTTATTTGCCTTAGGCTGAAAACTGGAGAATCTTACATGAAATGCCTTGTTTATCCCAAGAAAGGTGAGGGGTTTGGGAGAGAAGGGCTCTCACAGCTCTTTTTTGTGGGTTCTTATTCACTTAAAGACTGGTTTGGAGCTGGTATGATTAAGTGGTTTTCATAGAACTATCTAGTAAATCAGGAGAGACAAAACGAGGCCCCAGTATGTGGCTTCGTCAGGCTCCTTTCAGCTTCATTTCTCCCCAGATTCCACCCAGAAATCAGCTCTGGTGGCCGTGCAGACTGTTATTAGCTGGAGTTTCAGGCCTGAGTTTCCTTGTTTTTCTGTTGTTTCTGTGTGTTCCCACATGAAAATACCATAGCCCACAAACATAGCGTGTTTGATTGCCTGTCTGTTAGTTGTATGAATTTCATGGAATTCCAGTCTCCAGCAGCATATTTGCCAACTGTTTGCTTTATTCTGTCTTCAGTCAAAGAGAAGCCACTGCTGGATGAGCAAAGGGTGAGAGCAATTGTCAGCAAGACCATCTGTGGTGCACTGCTACTGAAGGGCCTTTCCTAACAGCTCTGTTCCGGCTGACCTGCGGCCCCAAAAGGAAAGCATTCCCCAAAAGGAAGCACAAAGCCCCCCACCTGCTCATGAAGTTCCCCCTTCCTCATGAGAGAATGAGAGCTGAGCCCAGTCCAGAATGTAAGCTCCCATCTAGCCAGGGACTGGTCAGGAGCCATGGCCCCACTGATGACCAGGGAGGCAGAAAGGCTTCAGGAAAAGGAGGCAGACCTGAAACTCAGGTTAGAGCCCTGGTTCCATACCCTCTATGTCGGAAAACAATTCCATCAAATAGTGTCAGGGATCTAAGAAAATAATGTGAATGGGGACTCTCCTTGGTATTTTTAATAGTTCTGTTGATGGAGATTATCATATTTTTCAGACCATAAGACACACCTAGGTTTTAGAGGAGGAAAATAGGGGGAAAATTTTTGAAGCAAAAAATGTGGTAAAATATTTAATAACATAAATAACATAATATTTCACCAATGTAAATGTAAACAGAACTCAGCAGCAGCATTAACAACCATTATTCCTCCCAAATTTGGGAGGAGAAAAGTGCATCTTATAGTCCGAAAAATATGGTAACTGCTTAAAATGAGAGCACTTGGAAAGTTGGGTTACCTGCAAACTCTCCATCACTGGTTCTTTTCTGTTGTTACTTTGCCAGTGGAGGGATGTTTGTTTGAATGGCAGGTCAAGAAGAAACAACTTTAACATATGTTCAGCATTTAACAGTCTAGTTCATTCGCCTGTGTCCATTTTGTCACTTCCTCCCCAGACACATGTATATGTTATTTCCATATTCACCGCTCACCCATTTCATAGGTGAGGAGGAGCCAGAAGAAGTTGAGTGACTTGCCCAAGATCACACGCAATGTGTGAAAAGAGGCCAGGACTTTGATTCGACTCTTTAAATCCCAAACTGGTGCCCTTTCTGGGATTTGTTTCTTAACTCACTGCAAAATTAGTTTATAAATGAAAGAATTCAGGCATTGAGAAGTGCAAGGGAAGAAACATTACCTCCACATTCATCAACAGAACCATTATAAAACTGTTTTGTGATCATGTGAAGTCACAGCAATTGTCCTGGATCCAAACTCGGGGATAAATGAGCAATCAATACCTCTGATGATTTCCCGGTGACCATGCCACAGGGCAGTGGGTTCACTGCAAGGCAGCTCAACTAAAGTTAGGGTTGGAACCACTCTTTAAAATTTGCCACTTATTCAGAGATAAGCTTGTCCTGTCAAAATTCACAAACCACATATGACAACATACAGCTCTAACCAAGTACTCACTCAGTCCCACCACATGCCCACAGTTCCCAGAGGAGCTGTGAGACAGAAAGAGAGAAGAAGCCTGCAGACCACAGCCCTTTCACAGGAAGAACTGACAGTCCAGCTCACGTTGTTATGTTTCTGTGATCAGTTTTCATCCTCATGGAAATAGGCAAGACTCTGGCTTTCCGACATAAAATACAAGGTTTGTGAGATGTACTTCACTCATGCAAATAAAGAAGGGAGATTTATCAAGTGCTTACTATGTGCCAGTTACCCTAGTTACCGGATAGCTGCGATCAAAGAGAATTCTTAACTATGAAAGAAATTTGCTTTAAGACTTTGTTAACCCCAAAATGGGTAATATCTTTATTAATTATTTTACCTACTTAGAATTACCTACTATACATTATGGCTTACATATAACCAAAGATTTTAAAATATTTCAAACTCTTAAAAATAGCCGTCTTTAAACATTCTCATGTCAAAGATCCCCTCCTTCAGTTGTTACCTGTTTTCAGATATTAGCCTTTCTATAGAATCACACAGAAGTACTATGAAACTTTTTAGGAAATATACATTTATTTTATTTCCAGGATTAGATTTTCCAAAGGCCAAACAAAGAACGAAGTGGGTGGTATTGTCATGATCCTGGATCAAAACTTAAATGAATTTTCCACCAAGAAAATTTTTTTTATTGGAAAGGATGCATCCTGAGTTTTCTATCATACTTGGGTTACCAAATTAATCAGCAAAGCTCTTGAGCAAAGGCAAAAATACAGCTACAAGTCAAGTTAGAGATAAATATACCTAGTGTTCTAACCCCGATTTCTATTATATTTTTGACCCATACATCAAGCAGAGTCATTGATCCTGTACTACCAGGGAATGAAGTTTTTCAAATAAGAAAAATTTGCAAAAAACTGAAGTTTATCTCTTTTTTATTTTAACCAATTTTTATTAACGTCATTCTAGAAATCAATTGTAAAGAGAACATAACATTATACAACATTTAGTCTCTTCCTGATGTGTAGGGCCCTGTGTCTTAAACTCAGTGTTATCGAGTGAGCAGTGGTAGATCTAGAGAACTCAAGGCAACTGAGTGAACATGCAGCTGGCCTTCCTGGATTGTCTATTAAACTGGAGAGTATGTAGGGAAAGTGTGAACTTCAGGGCTCTTTAAAGGTTTTGTCACATATACAACAAAATTATCAAAATCTTATTTTTCTACATGTCAATTTGTATCCTTTTCAATTTTTGTGACTGTTTAGAAAGTATCATTTTTATGCTCAGTAAGTGATCAAAAAATGTGCAACATTATTATTATTGGAGATTCTGGGGACATTGGCACTGCAGTTGCAGGAAAACAAAAGCTGCCTGATGAGTTTATCAGAGACGGTGTGAATCACTCCGGCCTACTTGGCAAGGACTCACCTGCAGAAGCAGAAAGTCTGGAGTGTTCGATTTCTCTGCAAGGCCAAGAAAGCCCAAGCAGCTATTTTTTAAAACTAGAGTGTCACTTTAGAACATGTATGTGCATGTGTGTGCATGTTATTTGTTATTTTTGCTTTTTGTTTTGCATTATGAAAAAGCTACACAGCTGTTGGATTTCCTACTGCCTTTGAGATCAACCATAGATTTTGTTTATATCATGGGTCTATGTTTAGTTCACCAATAATACAAAAGGCAAAAATACCAACAATTAATCTTTTGGGGTCATTTATCATTTACCATTTTTAGGGTAGCAATTTTTGAAATATATTGTTACCTAGGTCATGAAAGTTTCTAGTTAGATGGGGGAAATGTCTGCATTTAAAAAGAGAAGAAGCCTGTCATGAAAACTGAGTGGGAACAGACAGGAACAGACAGCCAAAAGGTGGGGTCCTGCGGACCACGAGAACAGAATCAGAATCAGTTGATAGTATCAAATAAGGTTAAGGACTACAGAGAGACTACTGCAGGGTTTCTGGTCCCACAATTAAAATGTTTGCAAGTCACCACTCTGTCCTAACAATAGTAAAAAGATAAACAAACTGAAAAAAACAACTCTTCTTAGATCCATGAAAGAAGTGAGGTCACAAGGCAAACCACTGCCTCCAAAATTAGAGAGACCAACAAGCAAATACAGAGAACTGTAACATAACTGAAGCAGAAACCCACAGGAACCAGTGGTAGGGAAACCTGAAGTGTGATTGATGAATTGTTTGAGGTTCAGTGCAGCCAACTCTGAGAGTTAAGAGCTCCAAGGAGTTTTTACGGGGGGTGGGGGGGGCACACTTTTGTGAGTTTTATTTCCAAGGGCTCTACCATACTCTTACAGTGAATGTCAGAGAAAAATTCCCTGATGTATCTGACAATGGGAGGGGAAAAGGGATGTTTGAAAATGTCCCCAAGCACTCTGTTCCTCTTCACAAGGTCTGCCCTCAGGAGAAACTAACCAGAACCTAACCTGCTGGGGTTTCATCAGAGCCCGGCTGACCCGGGTGAAGGAAAATACCCAACCCAGCCCTCTCTAGCCTTCCATGTGGGAAAAGGGAAATACCCCACTCAAGTCCACTCTAGCCATCATGTCCCACACAAGGGGTGGGTAGAGGCAGGAAATGACAAATATGTGTAAGGTCACAGTCCAGAGGCACGGGCTCACTAAAAGACTGAGATCTAATCACAGTAGTATGGAGTATTTTCCCTCTCCATACACCTTACCACCACATTACTAAAGGCCTAATTATAGCAGCTCTTTTTACCCAGTGCATTATATTTAGCTATCAAGAAAAAAATTACAATACATACAAAAAAAAAAAAAAAGGTTTGAAGAGGCAGACCAAAACTGGACACAGATATTGCAGGGATATTGGAATTATCAAATCAGAAATTTGAAACAGCTATGATGAATATGCTGAAGGCTCTCATAGATAAAGTAGACATCATTCAAGAAGAGATGGGCAATGTAAGCAGATAAACGGAAATTCTAAAACTGAAAAGTGAAAGAAAAAAGAGCCTGAAAAAAAAAATAGAACGGAATACCCAAGAAGAGTAAGACGACTACAAATGGTATAACATATGTGTAACAGGAATACCAGAATGAGAAAAGAGAAAAGAACACAAAAATTATTTGAAACAGTAATGACTCAGAATCTCCCCCAAAGTAATGTCAGACACCAAACCACAGATCCTGGAAGCTCAGAGAAAAAACAAATAAACAAATAAAACCTGGAAACTAATAAGTTAAAACAATGTTGCAAGATACAGAGTTAACATAAAAAAGTCAATATCTTTCCTATATGCCATACATAAACAAGTACAATTTTAAAATAAAAACACAATATCACAATGAGGGAGTTCCTGCCAAGATAGAGGCATAGATAGAAACCTTTCACTTCCTCGCACAACCAAAAGGAGGATAACAACCAATCTAAAAGTAATAAACAACCAGAAGCACCAGAAAATCAAGCTGCATAGAACTCCAACAACCAAGAAATTAAAGAAAAAGTCAATCAGAACAGCCAGACCTGTAAGGCAGTGAACTGCTCAGGCTTGCTCAGAAAAACCATGGTGAGGCAGCAGACCTTGGGAGTGGGGCTGGCTGCGGTGAGGTGGCACAGGAGAGGCTGACTTAAGGGGAAACTGAGTTGGCTGTGGACTATGGCAGTTGCCGCAGTGGGAGAAACTCCCAGCCTCACACAAGAGTCCATTGGAAAGTGCACTAGAGATGAGCAGGCAAGCTGCATTGTTCCCTGTCTGGTCCCTCCCCCACAGCGCAGCAAAGAAGGTTGCCCTGCCCTGGTGAATACCGAAGACCCCGCCCCCTTGCAACTTCCCAGGTGTGCCAAAACAAAGAAATATGGCCCAAATGAAAGAACAGAGCAAAACCTCAGAAAGAGAACTAAGTGAGGAGGAGGTAGCCAACCTATCGGATGGAGAATTTAAAGCCCTGGTAATCAAAATGCTCACAGATCTGATTGAGCTTGGTTGAAAAATGAAAAAACAAATGAAAGATACCCAAAATGAAATAAAGCAAAATATTCAGGGAACCAACAGTGACAGGAAGGAAACCAGGACTCAAAGTAATGATTTGGAACAAAAGGGAAAAATAAACATCCAACAGGTACAGAATGAAGCAACAAGAATTCAAAAAAGTAAAGAGAGACTTACAAAACCCTGGGACAACCTGAAACTTCCAAAGTCTGAATTATAGGGGTGCCAGTAGGAGAAGAACAAGAGCAAGAAATTGAAAACTTATTTGAACAAATAATGAAGGAAAACTTCCCCAATCTGGTGATGAAAATAGACTTCCAGGAAGTTCAGGAAGCCCAGAGAGTCCCAAAGAAGTTGGACCCAAAGAGGAACACACCAAGGCACATCATCATTGAGTTGCCCAATATTAAAGATAAAGAGAGAATCCTAAAAGAAGCAAGAGGAAAGGAGAGAGTTACCTATAAAGGAGTGCCCATAAGACTATCAGCTGATTTCTCAAAAGAAACCTTGCAGGCAAGAAGGGGCTGGAAAGAAGTATTTGCAGTCATGAAAGGCAAGCCTACATCCAAGATTACTCTATCCATCAAAGCTATCATTTAGAATGGAAGGGCAGATAAAGTGCTTCCCAGATAAGGTCAAGTTAAAGGAGTTCATCACCACCAAGCCATTATTATATGAAATGTTAAAGGGACTTATCTAAGAAAAAGAAGATCAAAACTATTAACAGTAAAATGACAACAAACTCACAATTATCAACATATGAACCTAAAAGAAAAGGAAAACAAAAGCTAAGCAAGCAAGCAGAACAGGAACAGAATCAGAGAAATGGACATCATATGGAGGGATTTCAGTAGGGAGGGGGGGAAAGGGAGGAATGGGGGGAAGGTACAGGGACATAATTAGTAGGCATAAAATAGATGAGAGAGATAAAAATAGTATAGGAAACAGAGAACTCAAAGAACTTATGCATATAACCCATAGACATGAACTAAGGGGGGGATGCTTGAGGGTTGGGGTAGTAGGGTGGAGGGGGGATAAAGGGGAAATATTGCAAAATCTGTAACAGCGTAATCAATAGAAATACTTAAAAAATAAAGAAATCAGGGCCATTCAAAAATAAATAAATAAATAATAAAAACACAATACCATTATCATCCAAAACAATGATATGCTTAAAAATCTAACAAACTATATATAAGATTTTTATGAGGAAGGATACAAAACTCTAATGAAATAAATAGAACTAAATAAATATAATGATATTTCATGTACATGGATAGGAAGATTCAACATTGTACAGATGTCAGCACTTCCCAATTTGATCTACAAATTCAATGCAATCCCTATCGAAATCCAAAAAACTTATTTTGTATATGTAGATAAACTAAAATTTATAATGAGAGGCAGGAGACCAAGAATAGTCAACACAATATTGAAGAAGAACAAAGTTGGAAGACTGACACTAGTCAACGTCAAGATTTACTTCAAGGGCTACAGTAATCAAGACAATATAGTATTGGTGAAAGAACAGACAAATAGATTAATGTAAAAGAATAGGAAACTCAGAAACAAACTTGTATAAATAGAGTCAATTGATGTTTGATAAAGAAGGAAAGACAATACAATGGGGAAAGATAGTTTTTCCAACAAATGATGCTAAAACAATTGGACATACATATGTAAGAAAATGAATCTAGACAGAGATCTTACACTCTTCACAAAAATTAACTCAAAATGGATCACAGACCTAAATGTAAAAGACAAAACTATAAAACTCCTAGAAGATAGCACAGAAGAAAATCCACTGACCTAGGGTTTGATGATGGTTTTTTAGATACAACAGAATTGATAAACTATACTTCTAAAATTAAAAATTTCTGCCCTCCAAAATGCACTGTCAAGAATATAAAAAGAGAAGCCATAGACTAGGAGAAAATATTTGTGAAGACACACTTGATAAAAGACTGTTATTCAAAATATACAAAGAATTAGCCCTGGCTGGTGTAGCTCGGTGGATTGAGCGCAGGCCTGTGAACCATGGGATCATGGTTCGATTCCCAGTCAGGGCACATGCCTCGGTTGCAGGCCAGTTCCTGGCAGGGGACGCATGAGAGGCAACCATACATTGATGTTTCTCTCCCTCTCCCCCTCTTTCCTTCCCTTCCCTTCTAAAGATAAATAAATAAAGTGTTTAAAAATTATTAAAAAAATATATACAAAGAATCAAAACTTAACAATTAGGAAGCAAATAACCCAATTTAAAAAACGGGCTAAAAGCTTCCAGGCAAGATGGTGTTGTAGGTAAACATGCTATTTACATTCTCCCACAATCACATCAAAGTTACAATGAAACCACAGAACAACCATCACTCAAAACTGCCTGAAATCTAGCTGGACAGAAGTCCTACAACTAAGGATAGAAAAAGGAAGCCACATTGAGAGTGGTAGGAGTGGAGATGCAGAATGGATTGGTCCCACACCCATGTGTGGTGGATAAAAATTGAGAGGGTCACCCCTGGGCAGTGAGGGGTCCCAGCCCCACACCAGTTCCCCCCCACACAGGGTTCCAGTGCCACAAAGAAAAGTACCCATAACTTCTGGTTGTAAAAATCGGTGGTGGTTTTGTCTGAATGAGACAAAGGGCTCTAAAGTCCCAGGCATTCCTCTTAAAGGGCCCATGCATGGACTCACTTGCTCTGAGCTCCAGCACTGGAGCAGCAGCTCAAAAGACAACAAAGACATACAGCATCAAGGTGAGGGCTGAAAGGGCAGCTTTCTCCCAGACGGAAGTGCTGGCAGAGGCCATCTTTCCTTTTCTGAGCCATCCCCCAGCAGAGCTGTTAGGCAGGCACCATACCAACTTAGATAACAATGTTCATCCTGCCCTGGTGATTCCCTGAGATCCCCATTCAACCTATTTCCAGTGATTATACATGCAATGGCCTGTCTTGGCTCAGGCTTCAGACTTTCTTAAAATCTCTCAAACAAGCAGCATCAGTGTGCCCCACACCTCTCAATAACTGGCTCCAGGCCCAGCATTAATGGCAGCTGGCCATTAATGGCAAGCTGTTTCACAGCTTGGCCTTTCCTGGGAACCTCCAGGCCCAATGCAGTTGACAACCACCTGTAGATTACTTTGGAGCTCATGCCAGGTGACCCTGGGCAGGACACAAGTAGTGGCTAACCTTGTCCTGCACATCCTGGGTGGCCCAGAGCTGGCACACTCAGTGGTCAGCTTCATAACACATCAAAGTACCACCCAACCACCTCCACAAGAAACACAGTGGACTCAGCGGGCACCAGAGCCCCACTGAAGTCCGGCTCCATGGGGTTGGCTCTTGAACAGCTGATCCTCCACAATGATTGCAGCCAGTCCTTGTAGCCAATCAGCATGGGAATAAATCCCTCCCATTGGTTTGTCAATGGCAATCAATCCCCAACTACAACAGGAGGGTGCACACAGCCCACATGGGGTGCTGGAGTGGGGGATTACCTGGAATTCCAAGCTTGGGGATTGTGGAGGCTGTGCCAACTGAGTCCTACAGGGCATCCATTACATAAAGCTGCACTACCAAGCTCAGGAGACATGGTAGCTCTACCTAATATACAGCAGCAAACACAGAGAGGCTGCCAAAATTTGGGGACAAAGAAACATGTTCCAAATGAAAGAACAGAACAAAACTCAGAAAAAGAACTCAATAAAATGGAGACAAGCAATGTACTAGATGCAGAGTTGAAAATGCTGGTTATGAGGATGCCCAATGGACCAAGGGGAAGAGTAAGTGAACTTAGTGAGAACTTCAACAAAGAGAAAACATAAAAACAGAACTAGAAAATAGAAAAAGTGAACAGTCATAAATGAAGAATACATTAACTCAAATGAATACATTACAGGAAATCAACAGTAGAGTAGATGAAGCAGATGATCAAATCAGAGGTTTGGAAGATAAAAAAAAAAAAAAAACATAAGAAAACCAATCAGAATAACAAAAAGAAAAATGAATAAAACAATGAGGATAGTATAAGAAGCCTTTGGGACAATTTGAGATGTGCCAACATTTGCAACATGGGGGTGCTACAAAGAGAAGAGAGAGCAAGGAATTGGAAACCTATGTGGAAAATGATGGAGAAATAATTTCCCTAATCTGGTGAAGGAAATAGATATCAAGTCCAGGAAGCACAGGGAGTCCCAAACAAGATGAATCCAAAGAGGTCCGCACCAAGGCACATCATAATTAAAATGCCAAAAATTAAAGACAATGAGAAATCTTAAAAGCAGAAAGAAAAAAGCAGCTAGTTACCTACAAGGGAGCTCAAATAAAACTGTCAGATGTTTTCTCAACAGAAACTTTGCAGGGCAGATGGGATTGGCAAAAAATATTCAAAGTGGGGACTTCCAGCCAAGATGGAGGCATAGGTGGACACACTGTGCCTCCTCTTACAACCAAAATTAAGGACAACAAAAATATAGAACCAAAAAAAACCCAACCAGAACAGATAGAAAATTGAATTGTACGGAAGTCTGACAATGATTCACCCAGAACAGTAAGAGGGGCGGAGTCGGTGGCCAGCAGGGAGGGGCCGCAGCAGGAAAAGGCAGTGGCTGGTGTTCCCAGGCAGGCAGGCAGCTGTTGGCACACCCCAGCCACACAGGCAGTAGTTACTGAGCACGGGGAGGCAATGAGCAGACCAAGTGAGGCACACAAGGCGGCTGACTGTGGTAACACATTTGCACACAGATAAACCAGGTGAAAACAGGCAGCAAGACAGACTGTGCAACACAGGGCCCCAGTGCCTAAAAGCACCAATTGAAAAGATTTGTGGGGATTGAAGTGCTGAGAGAGAATCCCAACCTCACAGGAGAGGTTGTTGGAGAGACCCACAGGGTCCTAGAACATTCACAAGCCTACTCACATGGAAATCACCACCAGAAGGGCCCAGTTTGCTTGGGGAAAGTGGCAGAAGGGACTGGAATCTGAGAGAGTGGAGCAAGTGCCATTGTTCCCTCTCAGACCCCACCCCCACATACAGCGTTACAACTCTGTGACTGGGTTGCCCCATCCTGGTGAACAACTAAGACTCCACCCCTCACTATGTAACAGCCACAACCAGACCAAAAAAAAAAAAAAAAA